>JBBPCX010061698.1:0-14132 GCA_037974365.1 Hydrocynus forskahlii | reverse complement strand
CTCTTGACGAAGAAACACCTGTTAATTAAACACCATTCCAGGTCGATTCCTCATGAATCTGATTGAAAAAATGCCAACAGTGTGCAAAGCTGTCATCAGAGCAATAGGTGATGTTTTGGATGTACTGCCAAACTCTCTGAAACGCCTTTGGAGACGTATGGTAGAGAAATGAACATTCATTTCACGGGCAACAGCTCCGGTAGACATTCCTGCAGTCAGGATGCCGACTGCACGCTCCCTCAAAAGTTGCAACATCTGTGGCATTGTGCTGTGATCAAACTGCCCATTTCAGAGTGGCCTTTTATTGTGGGCAGTCTGAGGCACACCTGCAGTATTCATGCTCTAATCGGCACCTTGATATGCCACACCTGTGAGGTGGGATGGATTATCTCGGCAAAGGAGAAGTGCTCACTGACACAGACTCAGACAGATTTGTGAACAATATTTGAGAGTAGTGGGTCTTTTGTGTATGTAGAAAATGTTTCAGATCTTGAAAAATAGGAGCAAAAACAAAAGTGTTGCGTTTATATTTTTGTTCAGTGTATATATATATATATATATATATATATATATATATGGATATGGAAAATGACGGACACTGGATATATATTAGGTATGACAAAACAGTGATGGTGTAACAAAAATTTGACAAATTGCCCATTGCAAAAATTCAGTGACAGGCATTGACAAAACGGTAACAGTGTAACAAGACAAACTGCCCATTGCAAAGTTGGTTCACAGTAATATGTTGCCCTTAAAAAAATATGTAAAATATCAACCCCCCACCCCAGGTGGTCGAACGGCAGCAGCAGCAGGTGCTGGTTCTAGAAGATGACGTTCGGTTTGAACTGAACTTCAAGAGCCGCCTCAACACCATCATGGAGGATGTCAAGCAGGCACAGCTCAGCTGGGACTTGATGTTAGTTGGGGTTCGATGCTTATTTATTGTTGCTTAGAACTCAGGTCCAGCCTGGCCTGGAAGACAGTTTTGCATCTAACGCCCAGTTCTCTCTCTCTCTCTCTCCGTCAGATATGTGGGCCGTAAGCGGTTGCAGGTGAAGCGGTCTGAACGCTGGGTGAAAAGGGTGAAGAACCTGGTAGACCCTGATTACTCCTACTGGACCCTGGGATACGCTCTGTCCCTGCAGGGCGCCAAGAAACTTCTGGATGCCCAACCTCTCAGCAGAATGCTGCCAGTAGATGAGTTCCTGCCTGTCATGTTCAACAAGCACCCCAAGTACGTCATGCTTCATTTCAATGGGCTGTTTTGAAGCCAGTTCCCCTTAAAAGAACTTAGGAGTGATGGAAGCTTCACAGGTTTGAAAGCCTGAGGTTTGATCTAATGTCAGTGTCACACTGCCCTGAAACGCTAGTGTTTCCTCAAAGTCACGTTGGATAAAAGCGTCTGCCAAATGAATGTACTACTGCTACTAATAACAATAATGTCTTATGAGTAATCTGCCAACTTGGCAGTCAGTCCCATAACATAATATTATATAATAATTTTCCTGATCTGTGGCCAAAGGACTTCAGGGGTGACCGGCATGTGGATCCGCGTGGCTAGCAAGTCAAAAACAAGGAAAGGGTTACTAAAGCACATTTCACTGGATAACGAGATAAAACCAGAAAATCAGGTTGGCCAAGGGCACCAAAACCTTTGCACGCGACTGCGTTACGCAGGGCGTGCAAACATCTGTGAAGCTGTTCATGCAGACTGGAAGCAGCTTGATCTTAATGGTGTCTGGTACAGGCTTGCATGTCTGATTGGGAATGTAATGCCCATATCCCAGGTCGTCCCTCCGCAAATACTAGAGGCATGACTGTCCTGTTTGTGTTCATTATGATCTGAGTCACTCGTCAGATGTCGACTGATGTGTTTATTTTCGCACAGCGGGTTGTTTCCATGACTCGTGAACTGAGGTGCTGCCAGAGTTTCAGGACACGTTGTTGACTTTTGAGTCCACACGTGAACAAAAAGGCCGTGAAGGGCAGAATTCGTCATGGGTGACGTCACAAGCGAATACATTTGCATGTGATCACCCATTCCGTCTTAGCCCCGCCCACTGCTGTGATGAGGTCCTACTTATGTCTTATGGTGTGCTTTGTATTCGCCAAAAAATGCCCATAATTCATGTTTACAACCTCTCTTCATCCCGTAAAACTGAACCGACTCTTCTTGTTACTGTGTCTTTTGTAACCGATATATGCAAATGACCTCTTTTCCAATTGGTTGCCCTGTACTGTGCTTTGTTCAAAAAGCACACTCATTAAAACCTAATCATAGATGGGCAGAGAAAAAAAAACTGCAGGTTCAAATAGGCAGACATATGTAAATTAAGTTGTTTTTTTGTGACATGACAAAAATGGTGAATTGAAAACTAGCAGTTTGTGCAGCTAAAAATGGATACATGGACCATATAAAGCAATATACACACACATATACACATACATACATATATATATATATATATATATATATATGTATATATATGCAATTATTAGTATATAGTGTATTTATGTATTTTTTATTTACTATTCTCTTATTTAATAACTGTTTCTGCACTGTTCATGAGCAGTAATCAAAAATATCATCTAATATGCTGAGGGGAAAAAATAAAAAATGCTTCAGCAAGAACAATGACAGAACCAAGCCCATCTATGAGGTGCAGTTTAAGACAATGTACACACATGCACAGGCATCAGAAGCCTTTTAATGTGGGGGGACCCACTGTTGGGAGGGGGGGGTCCTGGAACAGGGTGGGGTCATGAGGAGGTGATAGGTGTAACGTAGTGTTTTAAGGTGGTGTGTGTAGTGCGATTAAGGAAACCTATAAAATCACTCTTTACGCTCTTTATTTGTATAGTCTAATATTCATTTTTTAAAACAGGTTTTCATTTTTTGAGACCTTTGCACAATATGTATGATATAGGGCCCACGGTGGTGCAGTGGGTTGCACTGTTACCTCACACCTCCAGCGTTCGGTTTTGAATCGGAGTCCTGGTCTTGTGTGTGTGTGTGTGTGCGCGTCCTGAGTCCCTGCTTCGCACTCGTAGACCCCAGGATAGGCTCCAGGTACCCGTGACCCAAATAACGATTAAGTGGTTACAGAAAATGAAGGAACGTATGTAAGCCTTTTAACGTGTTGGGCAAATGTGAGAAATTTGTGAAACGTGGGGTTTAACTGAAAGCCTATAATGTAGACACCCTGTCTCTTCTCTTTATCTTCAGGGAGGAGTACATGGCTCACTTCGAGCCGAGGGCCCTGCGGGCGTTCTCAGTGGAGCCCCTCCTCCTCTACCCCACCCACTACACGGGCGAGCCTGGCTACATCAGCGACACCGAGACCTCCACCATCTGGGACGACGAGAGCAAAGTCACCGACTGGGACCGCCAGCAAGCCCATAAAAACCGTAATCGCGGCGACGCAGGCCCCCCGCCCACCTCGGAGAGGGGTCATAGAGATGAACTCTGAGGCAGCCAATCACAGCCAGGGCACATCGTGGCTGAACTGATTGGTAGAACCTAATTTATCACCTGTGGGGGCTCATGGGCTTCATTACTTTTTCTGAAAATACAAAACCATTGTACATTGAACACCTGCAATAAAAACTCACTACTGTTATAAAACACTGAATTCCAAAATAGGCTGCTTTCAAATGATTGTACCAGTTCAAATCTCTGTTCACATACAGCACAACGAAGGCTGTCCTGATTCCCTTTAAAAAAAATAGTGAGCAGTGACCCCATGTGACCTTTGTGGTGCAATGCCAAAGTCAGCAGCCCTTTTTAATAACATTGAGAAAAGGTCTTTGTTTAGTAAGTCAGGAGGAGTGACCAGGAAAGCCACCAGAATGTTTTAGTAAAATAATGTTTATCTTTCTTGAAAAATGTATTACTAGTATTTTTAGTATTACAAATATTGAAAATGACTAATCCAGGGAAGATTTCAGTAGTGCGAAATAACTTTTTTCCTGGGTGGTAAAACGGATGGTCAAAATATATGTTTACCATAATTACATCTAGGAAACAAATAACAAAATGAATTGATTTTTTTCAGACAAAAACACACAGCTGTACAGAACAGACTGAACATCCCCTTTCAAATTACACACTTTAATATGTGCATTTTTATTCACCCAGTTGAGCAAAGGGGGTAAAAAAATAATAAATGTAAAATGTTTCTTTTTCATTCCCCCCCCCCTTAAAGTCCTCAATATCAACCATTCAGAAATGTGTTCCCTGTACAGGAAATGTTCTTAAAAATGAAAATATGAATATTAATTTGAAAAAAAAAAAAAAAACTTGCATCGAGAACACATCTTTTAACATGACAACATTAAAGCCTTGTCGCTGCAAAAAAAGACCAGTCCACACCCCCAAATACACAGTCATAATTAGTTTATTATTCAAAAAGCACTGGCAGTTTTATTTTTATTGTGGTTTGAGGCAAACAATGAACCCGAGTATTAAAGTTTCATACCTCAAAATAAGCTATGGAAGGGAAAAAAAATTAATCACACACAAATAATAGCATGTAATAAATTAAAAGCGGAATACAAAATGGGAAAAAAAATGAATCATAAAAAATACAAAATAAAGCATGCTTACATGTCGGTGCTGCACATGAAGAATGGAGGTTTTCAGCATTTCAGTTTTAGACACCTGAGGAGATACATCAAAGCTCATGGTCCAACTCGCCCAACCCCCCCCACCCTACCCCCTTTAACCCCACCCTACCCCCTTTAACCCCACCCAACCACCCTCCACGCTGAGACAGGCCTGTGTGAGTGGGACGTCCGGACGGGGTCCCGACGGACGTCGTGTTAGTGTGATAACTGGCCGAGAATGTTTACATTGAGAAGATGTGCATTGGGTTTAGTGTGTGTTGGAGAAGAAAAATAAAAGCGTATGGTCAGACAAAAGGTCGGACAAGGCCGAGATTGTATCGACACCAAGCAAGAAGGCTTCTGCGGTGACCTTTCCCCTCTCCACACTATTTCCACTTCTGACCCAAACACAAGACGAGCAATCGCAATTCGGACGAGACCTTAATGTTGCAGCATTTGAAGCCCCGCGCCCCAAACCCTCCCATAGAACCCCTACAGTGTACTAGCTGTCATTACTGCTAGCATTACCGCTAAGCTAAGTCACTCATATGGACCTCACGCTATACTACCTAGAAGGCTTACTTTCCAACTGAACACCATACCAAGACCTGCCAGAGGGGATCAAATTGACTAGCTGGACCCTAATTAGATAAAGCTAACTAGCGCCCCCTAGTGTTCGTCCATTATAAGCAACACTGGCATTTCTGGGTGAAGTGTCCCACTTACATCTGAGCACTAATACAAAGCACAAAGCAGAGGTGCTTTTTCAAAAAAAAATATGAAAAAAATACAAAAATACAAAGATACATAGAGAAATTCAAGGCATAGACAAAAAGGAATGCAGCAAAATAAAGAGAGGAGGGCAAGAGTCAGACTCGTCCCATTTGGTGGCATTTACTGGTTAAGTGTCCACTGTGGGTCAGCTGGATGTGGGAGGGATATCAAATGTAGGGTTAATTCCGCTGCAAAAAAAGGGGGCTTTGTAAAAGCGGGAGTGGAGTGACGCAGCGGCGCGGCGGTCCCGAATCGTCAAGAAACAGATACAAGGCCGCGGCAGCTGAAAACAGGGCACCATTGACGCGTCTGCCAAAACCAGGACAACAGATCCAAAGACGACTCGAAACCAAAGGTCGGACACATTGAACTTAATGAGGCCCAGCGAAACCCACGCAGATTCAGAAGAGCTACCTTTCAGGGGAGGGAAAACCACTATGGCTGCCCGTGAAGAAACTGCTTTTCCAAGAAAAAGGAAAGTCCGAAGCTTGTGGTTTTTGTTCGACAGCAGATACACAGTACACCACTGGCTTTCCTGACCCTATGAAGGAAGAGTTCGGCGAAAAGTCAAACAGTTTTTCGATTACCTAAGTGGTCCAACAGACAATGCCTGTTTGGAGTCTAGCTTCTTTAGCTTAGCGTTAGAGCTACATTGATAATGAACACTTAATAGTCACCTAAATCGTTCCCATTCAAATACATCTACCTGCTCAACACCATGCAGGGTCTTCATTAAGGCAGACTTGTGGAAGTAGCTCACCACTGCTTTGTGAAGGCCTGCCCGAAGAAGTGAATCATTGCATAATGACTAAATCATCCTAAATTAATTTGTTTTTAGCTCATAGCTAGTCATACTGTGTCCTAAGCCACATCAACAAGTCTGCTCCACCTCAATGAAGAGCTGGATGCAGTTTGAAAGACCTTTTTTGGGCTTGGGAGATTTCAGTGACTACTGAGTTCTTGTGTTTGTAATCAGTGTAGCCTTGCGGTTGAGGGCACAAGCCAAAGGAGCGACGTTTAGATACCAAAAATGTCTTTGCTGATCAACCTCATCTGGACTATGTAGAAAATGTTTTTTCCTACTTAGCTCAGATGATCCTTTTTCACCGAACTACTCCTTTAAAGCCACTGCACTTTGGGAAGCTGCCAGCAGCACCCAGCAGCAGAGCTTGTATTGCATGATATGAAGTTGGAACAGGTACTAGCATATTATCATTACACAAAAAATTTTTTTTGCTCGAATGCAGAGGGGAAGACGTCAGAGAGCCGTAGGGGAGGCCCGGTTGAGGGACCGTCTACAAGGAATGGAGGCCCATTTTAAAAGGCAAAGCTTGTGTACCTGGAATTAGTTTGACAGAAGAGAAAAACGACTAAAACGCACACACACACACACACACAAGAAATGAAAAAATTCAAACAAGTCCATTCTTTTTTTTGTCCATATGTCCTTTCTCGCACTTGTCCAAGCACATGGAAAAAGGTGCATAACAGACTAAAGCATCGGGTTTATTGTGACAGGTCTTCCAATTCCACAGTGTTCCTTTACTTCCCCGTAGAAGTCCATTTTTATACAGTTTTGCCCATCACACTAACAGACAAAAATACCATCGTCAACACCTATAAGAAAAGTGCAATATTGCATAATGTGTATTTTCTTTAGTTGAGGAAATAACAGTAAAAGAAAAATGTGCCTTGCGGCCAACATCGCCTGTAGAAAGTGTGTAACGGTAAACAATGGTGCAAAAGAAGTCGGACAGGTTTAAGGCTTTCTGAGATTCCTGATGTGTTGTGTTGTTCGCTGAGATCGACGTGAGTTTTGGAGAGAGCCTGCTTTGCCGCTCTCTCTGCTACGTACACACACTGGGAGGCTCGGCAGACGAGCCCACCCACACAAACAAACAAACAAACAAAAACAAGCAAGCAGCACTAGTCTATCCATTAGAGCAAATAGGTGCTCTGCATCCCTCTAACTTCAGGTCTAAAACCCAGGCCTCACTCCAGGTCATTTATAGATCATCTCTACTGTAGAAGCTTTAACCATAGATATATATTTATATATACACACACACGCGCGCGCATACACAGTCACAAGCCATTTGCAACACTATCAGACATGGTGCTCCATGTCTATACATGATATTCTGAGGATAAATTAAAAAAATGATCTATATGAAAAAAAGCAATATGCAAATGACCTAAAACGAACACCTTTCAGTTTCCGTGGAACTTCAGTGTCAACTCTAATGGTGTGTATATGTGTGTGTGCACATACAGGTATATATACATACACACACTCTCGCATGTGTGTGTATGTATATGTATATATACATATATATATATATGCATATGCATATGTGTATATGTATACATAATTGTATACACACATCTGTAATGTATACACACGCAATTGAAAATAAAAATAACTTATTACAATATTAGACAAAATATGATGGTTCCTCACACTTTATAGGCTGTATTTCTACCCAAACAAAACATTTCTGTAAGCTTTCCGCTCCCGTCCTCACGTTTTCCTTACATTTAGCATAGGTGGGCATCAGCTCTCCCACCTGTACGTGAGCAGTTACATGTAAACCAATGGTGAGGATGCACAATTTGAAGGATGGTGAAAGTTCAGTGTGTCTTAACGACTGTGTTACAAGTATTGCCTAATCATTTCCGCGATCAAAATCTTACACAATCCCCACAATTCAGTCCCACTGCTGTGATAGGAAGAAGTGAAAACTGAGCACCAGTGAATGCCTGCTAATGTCAACCCTGTTACCAGCCAGGCATGGTGGAATAGGGACAGGGGAGGCGGGGTGAGTGTGCAAGATACCTGCTGAGACCTGGAATGAGTAGAATAGTGTCCGTTAACAGTGGCCTAACTTTATAAATAAATCTGAAATTTAAAAAAGGGGGGAATATTTTGAGAATCTTAAACATGGATGAGAAGTCATGCAACTGAATTGGACGTCGGGATCAAACCGAAGACAGCGAGGACTGTGCTGCGGCGACCATCTTGTTGGCTTGGAGCGACGTCCAACGAGTAGCGTGCTGTGCTTTCGATGAGAGGGACCCACGCATCATCGGCCCAACGTCCAACTGAACTGCACGATGCCAAGGTTGCGGCAGATCTGGCATCACTCATCAACCATGCTTGAGTTTCTACAGTCAGACACGAGGGGGAATGTGGTCATTTTCCTCTGACTGCCATGAATGGAAATCATTGCCGGGCGGTCTGGGAGGACCAGAAGACGAGGCGAGGAGCTCCTCCCAAAAACCGTTTAAGCCCATTTCTCAAAGCAGAACTTGGAGGGGGTTGGGGTGATGAAGGGCTAAAAAAGTGGGCAAAGGGGCCTGACTGAGGTCAGGAGAGAATGCCAGAGGAGATGTGAAGCGGACTGTGGTGTTGCCTCAGTGAGACTCCAGCCCGACCGCTGACACTCCTTGGCACGAGCCCTTGCGGCTGATCATGGAAGGCTGGAAGTCGGGATGGCGGCGGGCGTGCTTGATAAGGTGATCACTGCGCATGAAGCGCTTGTCGCACAGCGGGCACTGGAAGCGTTTCTCGCCCGTGTGAGTGCGGAGGTGGCGGGCCAGCTCGTCGGATCGGGCAAATTTCTTCTCACAGCCGACCCAGGTACAGGGAAACGGCCTCTCGCCTGCAAAACAAGGGGAGATGAGACATTATGGGTGGGAGATATGACAAAAGTATTTCATTATGATTATGTTTTTGTAGTGAAACATGCAATTGGTCTGTGTTCTTTACCCCGTCAGTTTAAACAGCTGAAATCAGAAAGGTGCCTCTCAGCCTCACTGTACCCCATCCCCTTCTCTAACTCAACGCATCCCGACTGCCTCTCTACATCAATGTATCCATATCTCATCTGCCTCTGTACCTCACCGTAGCCCACCCACCTCGCTACCTCACCGTATCTCACCTCCCTCTCTACCTCACTGTGTTTCACTTGGCTCTCTACTCACCATATCCCACCTGCCTTTCCACCTCACCTGCCTCTCCATTTCACTGTATCTCACCTGCCGCCTGTTATTTATGTCTATATACATCAGTGGCACACTGCACTTTACAGTACACTCTATTCTATACATTCACACACTTCTAGCCTTTAATTTTCTCTTTAATTTATTGTAACTACATTGCAGTCTCACAGATGTTACAGAGTTACATTTCACTACACGATGTACTTGCATAACTGAGTATGTGACAAAGAAAACCGAATCCATGATATGCTTAGGAAAGCATATTGTGATTATCACAATAACGATAAATAATGTCATATTGTCCAGCCCTAGATGGCCTAAAGCACTGCATTATTCCTTACAATACCTGTTTCAATACACGAGTCATGTTTCCACACTTAACCCAGTAATACTCCACATTCCTCACAGCAAATATCTCATTTACACAGTTTTCCCTGCTTATCCTACCCAAGCGTCCAACACTCAAGTGTGCTTCCCTTAGACAAAAATACAAAGTGATGCTATAATATGTCATACTAATATATAGTGCTGTATAACACCTTTATAAAAATTTATAATCGTATTGGCTCTGCATAAGCAGTACTGTAAAATACTTCTATAATAATGTGGACATTTGTGATGCTGTTGTCTTATATTGATCTCTAACCGTACAGTTAATTATAGCAAGAGTCCGGTAAAAATTTATGTATGAAATTTGGTTGCAATGTACGTTATATTTCTAACATGTGACAACATACCTCAGTACACTGAGCTATTGAAGCTGCTCTGGATGACAAATGTCAGACATCCTAGATTACTGTTATCATATAGAAGAGTCCACTACACTACTACTTTAAGTGTCCCAAACAGGGATCATGTTTTTAAAAAAAATGAAAAAGGAACAGACATCAGCACCACTTTAATGTTAAAATAACGGTGTTAGTTATATAAGAATAATGCTAAAATTGGGATCCTGCCAATTTCTCCAACCAAAAAATATATAAATAAACTATATGGACTGAAGTAGAGTTTAGATCGGGCCCAAAAAATGAAACCCGACCCTACCCGGGCCCGTGCACCTTGTGTCCGAGCCCAGCCCAGCCCGACACATTAACTGTAATTATCAGCCCGAGCCTGATTAAACCCGACAGTTTTTTAATACGTGGGCCGTTATAACACACGTTCTCAGCTGTGGGTGCGTTTGTAAACTGACACTCAGAGCGCTTGATCACGGCCAGTGATCAGGAAATGTCGGGGCCGGGCTCGGCCTGTGTTTGGGTTTGGGCAGTGAATCTAAACTCTAGACAGAGGTATTGGTACACCTGACCATTACACCAACCAGGACTTTGATGACACTGCATGCATTCAAATCCATCGACTTTAATATGGAGTTGGTCCCTCTTTGCAGCTATAAAAGCTGTTCCTGGAAGGCTTTCCACCTTGTGTTGGGGTCGAGATCTGTGCTCTGTCCAGAATGTCTTGGTATGCTAAAGCATTAGGATTGACCTTCACTGGAAATAAGGGGCCTGGCCCAAAACCCTGAAAAACAGGTGTGTCCCAATAATTTTGTCCATATAGAAACACTGGGGGTGTAAAAAGGAATTGAATAATCGTGATATTTCAACGCAGAAATGTGCACATAAATGCATAAATGTTCTAACAATTATTTTTTGGAAGTAACAGGCCACCTGAATTCAGTAATTAACAGGTATGTCCCAATACTTTTGTCTATTTAGTATTGGTGAGGACAGCACCCCCCACGGCCGGGCTGGAGGTTCATATGCAAATTCTGGAGTTAGTCACAATTTCGGTCCTCCCTCGCTCCTTCTCTCCTTTGTTCATTAATGTCTTTGTTCAGGAGCCCGGCGTCGAGTCTTTCCCCCTTTTTCGGCTCCATAACAGCTTTACAATGGCGAAAACTGCCCTTTTATTTTACAAATCCACTTTTGTATACGTCTAAACGGTCTGGGCTGAGGAGCTGCAAGGAGAGTCCCTGACGACAGGTCAACAAACGGCCCTTAGCAAAAACTTACCTCAGAAACTCCTCTCCGCTCACTAAAAACACACTTTTACACACTTTAAACCGATAGTTTCACTCAACAGTGAGCACATTTCTCACTTTAACTGTACAAAGGTCTCGTATAGCACTATGGTGGGGGCTTATTACAGTGCTTTTCCACCGAGCACTCCTGAATATCAGGTAAAATATTATTTACACACGAAAACATTCAGTTTACCTGCCTCCCTCACACAACTTAACGCAATAGTAAGCTATGTCTAGTTTGTGTGTTTATGATGAGAAAAGTCGGGTTAGCAGCAGTTAGCACACTAAATATCCCTGATAGGATGAATATACAAATGGAGATTTGGAGCACAAAAACGTAAGAAATGGCTTTAAAAATACACCTAGACTGATTAATTATGTGCATTGAAGTGACCAAAGCTCATCCAGACAACATAACAGAATATTAAGCTATTTTAGAAGGGCATATTGCTATAGTTGTGTGTTTATGATCAGAGAAGTCTGTTTAGCAATAGTTAGCTCACTAAATATCCCTGAGAGGATAAACACAGACGCGATATGGAGCACAAACACGTAAAAATGGCTTTAAAGATACACCTAGACGAATTACTCAAGTGCCTTGGAGTGACCAAAACTCCCTCAGACAGCATAACACAATATTAAGCTGTTTAGACTCTTTTTATAAGAGAAAATGTCTGTAGTTTATGCTAAGAAAAGTCAGTAGTTAGCATACTAAATACTCCTGAGAGGATTAACAGACCCATAATATGGAGACATGGAGCACAAAAAAGTGGTTAAAATACACCTAAACTGATTAATTATGTGCCTATGCCAGTCTGTAGTTTCTTGTGTCATGAATAGTGTTCAGCCTGTAGTTTTCTGAAACGTGCTTAGTGTTATGTCTGTAGTTTCTTGTCTTGTGTTTAGTGTTCAGTCTGTAGTTTCTTGTGTTGCGTTTGGTGTTCAGTCTAGAGTTTCTTGTGTTTAGTGTTCAGCCGGTAATTTGTCATGTGCAGTCTGTAGTTTCTTTTGTCGTGTTTAGTGTTCAGTCTGTACTTTCTTATGTCGTGTTTAGTGTTAAGGTAAAGTGGCATTTAATAATGGACCACTTACAATCATTAGTTACAGGGACAGCGCCCCTGGAGCTGGTTAAGTGTCTTGCTCAAGGACACAATGGTAGAAATTGGGGGGGTTTGAACCTGCGACTTTGGGGTCATCGGGTGCACAGGCAAGTGTTTTACCCACTAGGCTCATACCAGCCCCCCTAAACAAACTACTCGAAATACCATGTGTGTAGTGGTTAGTCTGTAGTTTCTTTTGTTGCCTGTAGTTTCTTCTGTTGTGTTTAGTGTTCAGTCTGTAGAGTCTTTTGTTGTCTGTAGTCTGTTTTACCTGTGTGGGTCCTGATGTGGGCCTTCAGGTGGGAGGACTTGCCGTACACCCTGTCGCAGCCGTGGAAAGTGCAGTGGTGGCGCTTGGTGGGGGAGCGGGGCGGCCCCCCTCCTCCTCCCCACATGTGCTGCTGGGGGACCGGGGTGGCGGAGGGGGTCATGGTCGGGGTGGCGGTGGGGGTGGCGGAGTCGGACAGCGTGGTGTACCCACTCTCCCCGCAGGACGAGTTGCTGCTCTCCGAGTAGGCAGACACAGGCCTCAGCTTGCCCTGGAGGTCGGTCAGGACCTGGGCCACCGTGGCTATGCTGGATCCCTCCAGCCGGAGGGTCTCCCGGACCTCCCTGTCCTCGCTCGAACCGTCCAGCTCACCGGGAGGGAGGCCCTGAGGAGGGGCCTGCGTGGTTGCCGGCCTGGGTCTGTGGAGGACCGGCCCGCTGGATATGGACACCAGGCACTCCGCGGCGAGATAATCCGAGTACGCAAAAACTGACATTTTTTGGTTTTTTTTTCTCTTTTTGTGTTCCTTTTTTCACGACACCACGTTGTCCTACCCACGATCAAGCTCTCTAGGGTACTCTTTAAGCACTTAACTCCTCAAACGAGCTAAACACGACCCGGATCGAACGAATTTATGATAAGTTTGGTCCAAAATAAGTCTAAAAACCCCCAAAACCCGACAGCTTTGTGCTGGGAGCCGCAGCGTGGTGTCCTACTCCGCCCCGAACCTCATTGTGTCTGTGCTAAAGCCGGTCAAAGCCACGCCCCCTCGCCCTCATCTCTTTCACACCCGTATTCGTGAAAGTCCCGCCTCTGTGGCACTCGGATTGGCTGTTCGTGTGTAGCAGTATATGATAGGATTGGCTAAAAGTTCTCAGTCTGGCTTGATTAACCAGTCACAGCTCAAAAGATTAAGAGACGCTACGGAATACGGGTGGGAAACAAAAACTGCGCCACGCAGCAGATGACGTCGTGGACCGCGTGGGCGTGCACCGAAACGGAATCACAAGTAAATACTCGTATTTTTCCCATTGACTTGGGAAGTACTCGACACTAAACACGTTTTTCTATCAGGAACGACACAAATGTCCATGTAAAGCGATGTAATAACTGTTGTTTTTGTCCCTAGCCGGCTGGTGTATTGTCAGAATGATCAGAGAGCCGAGTGCGCATGCGCACCAGGCTTTTTCACGTTTCAGACACCTGAATATTGGATCATTATAAACATTTGAATATTAAATACGTCTGTACATGATCTTCTGGTGGCATAAAATCGACAATAGACCTGAAATTCTCATTATTGGGGTTTTATTGACGCTGGGATCCAGAGTGAACGCCCGTATGGTGGTGGGGGGGG
>JBBPCX010061667.1:0-14133 GCA_037974365.1 Hydrocynus forskahlii | reverse complement strand
TTGCCTTTAATTGGACACACCTGCCAAACTAATTAGCACAGGTGTCTGCAATTGCTTTCAGTGATATAAAGAGCCCCAACACACGTCACCATCCATGAGTTCAACTGATGAACAAAAAAAATTCTTACCTTATCACGCCTAAACACTTTGCATAATAATTTGGAACGCAGTGTACTGATCATTGCCTGCTCCTACATCTGAAGACGGCCAAGCTGGGGGCAGTAGAGCAGCGCTAGGCTGGACAGCTCACCTCATTTGACTTTGAGTTGCGCCACAAGCCAGGCCAGGAGCACCAGAAAGTTGACGCCCTGTCCCGACGACCCAGGGGGTCCCGAGTGGGTCAGGTAGGGACCAACGAGGAGTGGGCAGAGCAGCAAAGCCAGGACCTCGACGTGGCCCAAGTACGCGAGTGGGTGCGATCTGGGGTAAGGCCCACCCCAGAGGGAAGAAAAAGTGTATCGGTGGCCAGCTGGTGCCTGTTGGAGGAGTGGGACGACCAGAAGGTTGTCTGGGGGGTGCTGCAGCATCGCTCCTGGAGGAGTGGAGAAGAGCGATGGAGGGTGGTGGTACCCGTCGGCAAAAGACATAAGGTATGGAGAGAGTATCATAAGGTCCTACAGGAGAGAGTCCATTGGCGTGACCTGCAGAGAGACATTGAGCAATGGCAGGGGGAGTGTGAGGAGTGCCTGGTGGGCTCCCGAGGAAAAGGTGATTGCCGCCACTTACCCCTGGGAGGTAATGGCTGTGGACTTTCTGTCCTTGGGGCAACCGGTGGACCCGTACCTGTACATACTGACTGCGACATATTTTCCATTTTTGCATTTGCAGTGCCCACATGAGATCAGATGGCAGAGACGGCGGCCCGAGTCATCTGGCAGGAGGTGATCTGTCTGTACGGGTGTCCCGAATGGCTGCTGGCCGACCACGGACCTGCTTTCAAGTCCCAGGTGATCTGCAATCTGTGTACAATGAATGGCTGTGTTCATGTGCGTACAACCCCTTGTCGTCCACAAGGAAATGGAGCCTGTGAGAGGTGGAATCAGACCATACTGAAGCTGCTGAATACACTGCCCGCTGGGGAGCAGGGGCGATGGAGGATGCACCTGTCTGAGTTGGTGCAGGTGTACAATTGCACCCCCATAGCAGCACCGGTCTGTCCCCTTTTTGGGTCCTCTTTGGACGCCAGCTCCTGGGTAACAAGCTGGGAGGGTGGAGCCTGGGGCCTTTAAAGATGGCGGCCACCAGTGTTGGGTGTGCTTGCTTGGGGGGATGAAGCAGCACTGTTTTTAGTGTAAAAGAAACCGTATCGAGGGACTTTTGCAGGAGCTGCTGCCTGGACTTACCTGGGGCCAGGACTTGCATACTCTAGCCGGCTCAAAGGGAAGTAGCTTCTGCTATCTGGGTGCTTTTGGCTAGCCCCTTTGAAATCAAGTTGGGGAAGAGGGTCTGAGGTGTGCGATTTGTTTTGCCTATAGACATGGAGCAGCGTGAGAGGGGCGCTGGACGGCGATGGAGCACGCAGGCCGATCAGCTGGCAGCGAGGAGGAAACGGCATGTGGCTACGAGGGCTGGAGAATGAGGCGAGTTCACTGCTGGCTGGTGGTGCATGGGAGCCGGTGTGGGACGTTGCAGCGTGGCGAGAGCGCGTGGCAGGAAGGAGTCAAGTTTCCCTTGACAGAAAGAGCAAAGACAGTTGTTTTTTTATTTATTTTCTTTTTTCTTTTGAGTTAGAGGGCCTCACGGCGGGAGCGTGGAGGCCCAGGACTTTATAAGTTTGATTTATTTTTTTGTGTTTTGTTTTGTTCATTGTGCGCCTTCAGTGTAGGTTTATTTCTGGGGTTTGCAGTGTGGGTGGTGTGATGTGTATGCCCTTGGGATGTCCAATCCCTTTGTGTGTGGGTGTGAGTGCGGGGAAAATTGTGGGTCCACACAGGGTGCAGTGCTGTGATTGTGGTGCTGATGGGAAGACCTATTTTTGACTGTGATAACGTGAGAAATCTGTATCTTTCCCCTAGAACTGCTGTGAGCTGGGTGGTGTACAAGGGAGAGAGAACTGCACAAGAGGCTATGGTTACACTGTATCTTTCCTGCAATTGAAAAATAAACTGTCTGTTCAGAGAAACGTACGGGAATGAGACTCATTTGTTGCTTATACTCCAGGAGGTCCTTAAAGGGTAAAATCAAACAAAGTAAAAGTCACAAAAGAAAATAAGAATGGTGGGGGTATGTTACCCTAGGCCACCACACTGAACATCATATAAATATGACATTTTGCTGGACCATGTCTTTAAAAAAGTAACTTGAGTCAGACATTCCTGAGATCCTGATTAATTTGCTTGGGTGCTTTTTGCCAGTCTGTATATTTATCATGGGACTTCTCATCCAATGTATAACAGCAAATTGCATGAAGGCCTTGTGCAATTTTGTAAGTAACTCTAGTATATCCTGTTTTCAGTAGGCTAGATATTGCAACTAATTAGCAAGCAGGTCCAAGGTTTGTCAATGAGACAATGAGTGAGGAATTTGGCACTGTCTTAGACTTTCAGTTATAACCTGCATTGCTGGACACAGCAAGACTGCAGGTTATGGAATTTGAGCCTGTGTCACAGAACCTGGTTTCAGTTGGAGGACACTGTGGTTTTCTGTATAGCACTGGATGAGAGAACCTGGATATTCTGCTTGCAGTAAGCTTCTAGAATGGAATGGTAGTTAATGGGAGTTAGTCTCCCAGGAAGAAAATGAAGGCCGATCTTGTGATTTAATCATATATAGATTGCTTTGACATAATTTAGATGAATTATTTTCATGTTTCCACTCAAAGAGAATAAAGTTGGTGTCAGTTTTGCTGCTGTCAAACTGCATATTGTCCTCTCCTCATCACTCAGCACAATGTAACATCTTCAGTAAATATAACAGAAATGCCAGTTAGTGTTCTCCTCTAATTTGGCACAATAGTATAGTACAATGTAAATAAAAATCAAATGATGGCTAGTAAAATGTATACACCCATGTCATCTCAGTCAGCAACACTGCTTGAGCACCCTTTCACTAAAGCTAAGAGAGCAGACATGACTGTAATGTGTGGGGGTGCACTTTGAATACAGTGACAAAGAAATGTGCAGAATTTTCAGTGTAAAATTTATGATGAAAACTTGAGAATGATGGAAAAAAGAACAGGGAAAATGAAGTATGATGAACCATCTTAAATATGTATGTATTGTGACATATATGCAAGTAGATAGATAACTGCTAGGCTCGGAGCCTCAGAACCACAAACATGTTGGCTGGGTGTTGGGTGAGTTCTGGCAGTGGTCATCTCTAACTAAAATAAAATATTTTATTTGTGTTCATTTTATTTAAAATATTAATTATTTTATGATGTTAGACCCTCACTAACTGGGTAGCTCACGAAAGCTGCATTTGAACAACCATGGCTTCTGTAGCAACATATTGTGTGCATCAGCTGACCATTAATAATGTTTTCCCCTGTTGAATATATTGAAAACTGCAGTTATTAAACTTGTTTTAATATTATGGTTAATTATAAAATGTTATATTTTTTGGCATTATTTTTTAACCTCCACGCTCTTTCCCCATCCACTTATGGGTGGAAACTAAAGTGAAAGTACTACCAGGTTCAAAGATCTTGTGTTTTTTTGTGTTTGTTTCTAAGACCTAAAATAAAACAATTTGTGGCATTTTTTGTTCTATATGGGAATTTGCATGTGGTGCCATTTTTAAAACCCTAGCACCAGTATTATTACATGTTTTTAAAATTACAATAACTTTGGTTCTAAGTGACATAAGAACACCAAACAAAGGTCCGTCAGCAAACCTGGGAACTTCCACATACTTAGCTGTTTACTACTACACAGCAATTTACCATTTGTTGCTACTTATGTTCTAAGGGTTAAGAATTATAGGAAAAGTATTCAAATACTAGGTGGGAAACACCAGTGAATATTCTAATTAGCTACTTGGGCCAGCTGTAGAAAGGTTCCTTATTATGAGGCTAAGCATTGTATATAATAACTATGCCAAACTTTACAAAAAAAGACCACAAAACAGTATCCTTAATAACTCGTCTATTGTGTTTGTGTGCTTGTGTGTATGAAACCCTGGCTCAAGACCCTAGAACCCGGCAGGTGGATGGTTTCAAGATGCCAAGAGAGACACTGGAGTGACACACTGAAGTACAGAGCATGACGAAACACTGCTCGTGAATAGCTAGCTGCTGTGCATGGGAGGCCTGCTGCTTGTTGTTGCTGTGGAGATAAGAAGAGACACGTTGCCACGGATTTCTTGTCTCACTCAGACTTGCCACATAGAACCTTACATATGCATACACACACGCTTAAAACTATTATCATGCTTTATTTCAAACACCCCTCAGACTCCAGGGGCCTAGTGGTTAGGGAGATGCCCCTGTGATAAGAAGGTTGTGGGTTTGAATCCCAGGACTGTTAAGTTTAGCTCCTCATTAGTGGCCAATACTTTTGATGCAAAATCCAAATATAAAAAACCATTTGCAATAGCCAGTGAATTCCCTATCAAAAGTTTACTCAAAACATGTTGTTCTGTAGGACACTTTTAAGATTTCTTCACTCAAAGATATGTGTAAAATAAGCTGAGATTACTTTTCCATTGGGGGGAATACGGTAGTAAAGTGTCTGTTTTGTAATACATGAACTCAACAAAGCAGACAGTGTGAACAGCGCAAAATTCTTCTCAGCATTTAACTGCTTCACCGAAGTGAAGTAGCGGGCAGCCAGGAACATAGTGTCCGGAGAGCAGTGTATGGAGACAGTACCTTTCGCAATGGTTCCTCAGGGGTGCTACTAACAGACCCACGACCTTCAGATCACAGGGGCAAGTCTCTAAGCTGCCCCAAAAATGTTGTAGGTAGGTTGAAAATGCCATAGTATTCCTTTCAGATTCATAACGGTATAATGTTATGAATCTTAAGCAATATCCTCCAGGATCAATAAAGTTTTCTGATTCTGATGTTTTTAATTGGTCATTAGATCTGTGGGAACCTCAGCAAGCAGTATTAGTGAACTCAATTTAAGCAAAATTGAATGTCGGTTCAAAGTCTCTGATCTAAAATTAAAGCTGGGACTGTTAAACGTTAGATCGCTCACTCTTAAAGCTCCTCTTGTCAACGAATTAATAACTGTTCAGAATCTTGATACCTAATGCCTTACTAAACCTGGATTTGACCTGACGAGTTTGTTGCTCTAAGTGCCTGAAGTATTAAACAGATAACTGAGTTTAAGTTCTCATCTTTTGAAACTCTGTTCCTTAACATAACTAATTTAGATCCAAAAATGATCGCTCTCTCCCTAATTACTGTCTACAGGCCACCAGGGCCATATGCAGTTCTTACAAGATTTCAGCTGTTTTATAGCAAATTCAGCCGTTCGCTGCGATAAAATTATAATTATTGGAGATTTTAATATTCAGTTTGAAGAAGAACAGGATCCTCTAAAATCTCCGTTTACTTCAATTCTAGATACTGTTGGCTTTACCCATGTAACAGGTCCTACACACTGTTGTGACCACACACTTGACTTAATCTTGACTCTTGGTTTTAATGTGGATAACATAGTTATTCTTCCTCAGACCACAGTAATCTCAGATCACTACCTCATTACATATGAACTTCATCTTAATCATAATTTATGCACATCCCCTCGCTTTCCATTTGTCGTGCAATTACATCAGCCATAGCTCCTAGTTTTATCGAAAAACTCCCAGAAACATCAACCCCATTTGGCACTCCATCTTGTCCAGCAGACCTAGATAACCTAACTGAATGCCTCGAGAACTCTCTTCAATCTGCACTAGACAACATCGCACCTCTAAGATGTAAAAAAGTTAGACAGAAAAAGCTGGCCCCTTGGTATAATGATCAAACACATGCATTAAAGAAAAACGTGTGTAGACTAGAGCGTAAATGGTGATTTGGAATTTTTTCGCTCTGCCTGGAAGAAGAGCCTTAGAGACTACAATAGGGCACTTCCCACAGCACGTTCAGTCTATTTATCATCCCTCATTGAATCTAATAAAAATAATCCTAGATTTCTTTTTTTTTATATAATCATTTTTATTGTTTTAACAAAAGTAAACATACGAACAGAAGAGAAAAGAAAAGGAAAAAAGACAGCATGTGTTGAATACAAGCTAGAATAAATAGATAAATAGATAAAATAAGAAAAAAGATCAATCATAAGGCACGCGACAATCTTTACAATCATTCATCTAGTCTGACAGAAAGTTACAGGTAACTGTCATAGCGAATTCTTTCCATCTGGATTGAGCAAATCATCTCATTCAGCCATGTCCGAAAGGCTGGTACATCAGGAGCTTTCCACAGTCGGAGAATAAATTTTTTTGCTATTATCATCCTAAACATTATTGCGAACTGTTCACTATGATTTCTATTAAGCAAGATATCAGAGCATCCAAAGAGGGCGATTTTTGCATTGGGGTGAATATCAGATCTAAATACTTTAGAGTACCACATAAAAATCTTTGACGTTGGGGCATTCCCAAAAGAGATGTGAGAGTGTCCCCTGCCCCTGAGCACACCTATCACATAATGCGGATACCTCAGGAAAATTTTTATTCAGCTTTACTTTGGAAAAGTGAAGACGGTGCACAACTTTGGATTGGATAAGATGGTGTTTAGCATTTATAGAGCAGCCCTGAATTCTTTCCAGACTAAGTTCCCATTCTTCCCCTGATATTTGTATGCCTAACTCCTCAGACCAGGCTTCTTTGCTATGAAGTGTAGATGGTACATTGTCCCTTGAGATTACAGAGACAGATTTTGACACAGAATGTTTTGAGTCTGGAGGGCCTGACAAAATCTCATATATTTTAGATGGAGCAGGCATTGAACTATATTCTGGTATACATTTAATGGCGAAATGCCTTACCTGCAGATATCTAAAGGAACAACTAGGGGGAAGGCCAAATTTGTTTTTCAGGTTGCCAAAAGAAGGAAATGTATTATTGAAATAGAGATCTTTCAGTGTAACAAGCCCCTTGTCTCTCCAAAAAAGAAAAGCACCATCAGACTGACCGGGTGGAAAATTATGATTTTGATAGATTGGTCAGTAGGACGCCGCATTGGGTATATTACATGCTTTTTTCATCTGGTTCCAGATTTTAAGAGAATATAAAAGTTGATTTTGCTATTGTGGTGTGTTGTGTCTTGTTCCCATTACAGGACTGTAGATGGCGCAACAGTACAGACATGTAAAAGGTACTACAGAAGCATGTGGGAAGAAGAAGAAGAAGAGTAAAGTTGGAAGAATGTAACATGTGTTGTGGTCTTGTGTTTTTTATTTTATTAAGATATAAAAACACCACATTTTTGGCGACGAGGATGGCCATTACTGTGCCTTTACCTGCACCGTTCATGCCTTGCCCTGGCGAACCTGTAATTTCATTCCCTACTTGGCTAAAAATGTTCGAGAACTACATGCTAGTCATTGATGCTACTGGGGAAAAGTGCCCCCCCGAAAGAAAGCGCGCCGTGCTCCTCCATGCACTAGGTACCAAGGGACAGAAACTGTTCTACTCATTGCCAAATACAGGCAGTACATATGATTCTGCCGTGGAGGCACTGAAATTACACTTCGTTCCCAAAGTAAATGTGATTGCGGAACGGCATAAATTCCGCCAAAGAGCACAGCGATCAGATGAATCTATTAACCATTTTCTAGCCATGTTGCACGAACTGGCTGCATTATGTGAGTTTGGAGATATAGAAGAGCAAATGCTGCGTGACCAGCTAATAGAGCGAGTTGCTAATACTCGCATAAGGGACAGACTGTTGTTAGAACCAGAACTGACCCTGGCCAAAGCTACTGTACTGGCTCTACAGATTGAGACTGGATTACGGAATGCTAGCATATTCTCTGACAGTACTGTGAATACTACTCCTGCTGCTGCTCCCGCATCGGCGAGAGCTATAAATAAGCAGCCAAAGAAAAACCGCCAAAAAGACAAAATGGCACCTTTTTCACAATCAGCGCCTACAGCTGCTCAAACTACTGCGTTCCGTCGCTCATGCGACAGATGTGGCTTCACCAACCATTTAGCAAATAAACCATCATGCCCCGCTGCCAAATCAACATGCAATTCATGTGGAAAGGAGGGACATTTCTCCAAAGAATGCAGGTCTGCACGCAAGGATGTACGTGAGATAGTGATAAATGAATTAACTGTGCTTTATATGACAGATACTTTGCGAGATAAGATTCTCTGTACTGTGCAAGTGAATGCAAATGGACATTCTCATGATGTCAACCCGTAGACACGGGTTCATCTGTTTCTATCATACCAGAGAGCTTGTACCAGACCCGTTTTCCTACTTGTGACCTTTCTGAGCCTTCAGTGAATCTTTTCACATATTCAAAAGAGAAAATACCCGTTAAAGGGTGTATGCATGCCATATTTACTCATGATGGACATTCAACCACAGGCTCATTCATAGTGGTTAAGTCAGGCACTGCTCTGTTAGGGTTAGATCTATTTGCGGCACTGCACATGCGTATTGAGGACACCAAAGTCCACACAAACACCAGCTCCGACAGTCCTCCTGCTGTGCAAAGAGCATCTGCAGTACCATGTACAGTGCCACAGGCTGTACCTGGGATTCAAGTACGGGAGATTGGATGTGCAAAAGGATTTGTACACAAAATTCAGCTTAAACCAAATGCAGTTCCAGTACAACAGAAACTCAGAAAGTTTCCATTTTCTGTCAGACAGGCTGTATCAACTCAAGGATCTTCTGGAACAGGGAATTATAGAACACACTGATGCATCTCCATGGGTCTCTCCTATTGTTGTTGGAGCCCAATAAAGCCATTATCAGTGACTGTTACCCCATACCGCACATGGACGCGCTATTCACGTAACTGAGAGGTGCCACAGTTTTCTCAACTATAGACCTCGCTTCTGCTTACCATCAAATGTTGCTGCATCCAGATAGCTGTGATATAACAGCATTTATCACACACGAGGGACTTTTCCCTTTCTGCCACGTCCCATTTGGCCTTGCATCAGCCCCTTCAGCTTTTCAGAAAATGATGCTGATCATACTCAAAGGCTTACCAGGAATACAGGCCTACTTAGATGATGTGATTTGTTATGGAAACACTCAACAACAGCACAATGTGAATCTGCGAAGTGTTTAACAAGCCTTTAATGAGGCAGGACTGAAGCTGAACATGCAGAAATGTAAGTTCAACCAGACATCTTTACATTTTCTAGGCCACACCATATCCAAAGAAGGTCTGCAACCTGACCTAGAGCATTTCAAAGCAGTGGCCAATGCTCCAGCCCCACATGATACATCCTCTTTACGGTCATTTTTAGGCCTTGCTTCATGGTACAGTAAATTCATTCCTGATTTTTTTACTCAAGTTGAACCACTACGTGCCACACTCAGGGAGTCTGAACGGCAGTTCAAATGGACTGCTGAGGCTGAACAGCTTTTCTGAAATTAAGAGACTGATTATTGAGAGCCTTGCACTAGCATTATACGACCCTGCACTACCTACATATGTAACGACTGATGCATCTGATTATGGACTGGGGGGTGTACTTAACCAACTTCATGCAGACAACAGAGAGAGAGTCGTGGCTTTTGTGTCCTGGACACTTTCTGCTGCTAAAAGAAAGTATTCCACCATTGAACAAGAAGCCTTGGCATGCGTTTGGTCAGGAGAAAGGTGGAGAAATTACCTATGGGGTCATCACTTTGTGCTACGCACAAACCACCAAGCTCTCACTACATTGCTTACATCCAAAGGTACGGACCATGCTGGACTGCGAATTGCATGTTGGTCGGCGCGCCTGCTTTGTTTCTCATATGATGTAGCTTACTGCCCTGGGAAACAGAATGTGACAGCTGACTGCCTGTCCAGACTTCCATTACCTACCACCAAAGAAGATGACATGGAACCTGACATAGTGGCTATGGTCTTTTGAACTCTGTGCAAGCCATGTCTTTACCAAACTTCACTGTTGCATGCGATACCTGCCCTGAATTGACTCAGTTAAGAGAGCAGATACAGAAAGGTAGGCCAGCATGCAGAAAGCAGGTGACAAATGAACTGGTTTCATACTTTCATGTGCGCAATGAACTGGCTGTGGAGAATGCACTTGTCATAAGAGGTACTGACCGTTTGATTGTGCCTACATCACTGCATTCCAAAGTGGTAGACTTGGCACATGAAGGGCACCAGGGAGTAGTGCGCACTAAACAAAGGTTGTGTGAGCTGTATTGGTGGCCACAAATGGACAAACATGTTGAATCCAAGATAGCGTCATGCGTGTCATGTCAGTACACTGACAAAACAGTTAAAACTGCTCCTGCACCACTTACACCAGTGACATTACCTGAAGGGCCATGGGAAAAGGTAGCCATTGACATAATGGGTCCTTTTGAGCGTGCCACGTGTCGATATGCTATCACACTCTCAGACTACTACAGTAAGTGGCCAGAAGTAGCATTCTCCTCCACAATCACAACAGAGGTGATTACCCGTTTCTTAGCTGTAAAATTTAGTAGAGAAGGGAATCCTACCTGCCTAGTTTCAGATAATGGACGTCAATTTACTTCCCAGGAATTTGCAAACTTTCTGAAAGAGAGAGACGCTGCGCTCTAGCGTCTACCATCCAAGAAGAAACGGAGCGATTTAGAGATTGAATAGTGTCTACAGACTGCAGAAATGACTCACAAACCTTGGAAACAGGCAGTGACTGAGTTTTTACAAATATATTGTGCCACGCCACATGCACACAGAAACTACTCCATTTGAGTTGTTGAGAAATAGGAAGATGCGCACAAAATTGAACATCCTTCCTGTCTCACACAGAATTGCACGACATGAGCAAGTTAAAGAGACTGTGAGACAAAATCAACAGAAGAGTAAGACATACACAGACACCAGAAGAGGAGCAAAAGTACCAACCTTCCAGGTGAATGATACCGTAAGGGTTAGGAGACCTGAGCATGTATACAAAGGATCATCCAGATTCACAGAACCTCTGACGGTCATTCGTAAGGTCGGACCAAGTACTTACCTTCTCAGTGATGGTCGGAAATGGAATGCTGCAAAGCTGACACCCTTCCCAAAGGAGGCTCTGGCTTGCACCAGAAATGAAAAGGATGACAATATGATGGATGGACTGACTCTGTCTGAGCACGTGCAGCCTGCTCAAGAACCAGGTCTTAGATGGAACCCTAGAGTCAGGAATCAGCCACCATGGTTAACAGACTTTGTTACGGGAAGGTGAAAAGAAGGAAAATCAGATGTGCAAACAGAACAAAACAAAATGAAAATATGGTTATGTGAACCCTGTTGCTGTTATGTATATATTAACTGCTGTTCTGAATGTAAAAAAATAATTCAAACTGTTCTAAAGTCTGATTTATGATAACTATGGAAGTAATACTTAATTTCATTCAATGTTTAAGTTTCAACCTATCACCAGAAGAGTATAGAGTTATTTTGCCATGATTGATATTACAGTGTAAGTGACTACTTTAGATGTACATGGAGTTGGGTTTACAGTTGTTTGGATGTGCAAGAATCAGTTCTTGATTACTTCTAACTCTAAAGGTCACTAGTTAGTAGTACTGATTTAAATTAAACTTTACAGACCCAAGTAATTTCTTCAAGAAAGAGGAAAAATGTTGTGTCTTGTTCCCATTACGGGACTGTAGATGGCGCATCAGTACAGACATGTAAAAAGTACTGCAGAAGCATTTGAAGAAGAAGAAGAAGAAGAAGAAGACTAACAGGTAACATGTACTGCGGTCTCATGTTTTTATTTTATTAAGGTATAAAAACACCACATGGTGGCAGACTTGGTGTCTGAACATAGTAAAGCTTGGAAATAAGACCTGAGACATGCCTGCTTTTCTAAATCTACCCATGCTAAGTCAGACTGGGAGCCCGGGTTTCCGGTCCTGGCCTGCCAGTACATCAGGGCCCTTGCATTCGCGGCCCAGTGGTAACGTTGAAATTGGGGGAGGCCCAGACCGCCCAAATGTTTAGGTTTGGCCAAGTGTAATTTGGATATTCTAGCATTCTTGTAACCCCAGATAAAAGGCATAATAAGGTAATCAAGAGTCTTAAAAAATGATTTGGGTAAAAAAAAGTAGCAAGCCCTGAAAAAGATACAGATAGCATTGATCTGCCTAATCATGGACAATGGTAGCAGCCACCAGTAATCGATATTCTTTCGGGAATCTATCATGGGTAAGAAATTCAATTGATAAAGAAGTCTGGAAGTTTGGAACATTTATGCTGAGATATTGAAAAAAGTTTCGCGTGATTTTGAAGGGGAGGTTGTTCAAAAAATGGGTATCAAAGTTATCAGTTATGGGCATGAAGCAGCTTTTTCCCCAGTTTATGGTATAACCAGACAGTGTCCCAAAATACTTAATCTGATCCAGTAACAGTGGATCTGCATATAATGATGTCCTGTTGACCAGCGATCCTTTTTTATACCTTGTATGAGTTCATGTTTTCTAATGGCCACAGCTAGAGATTCTATTGCAAGTACAAACAGTAAGGGTGAAAGAGGGCACCCCTGATGTGTGCCCCTCTGAAGTGAAAAACATTGAGCATATATGGCCTCTCAATCTGGTCAAATGCCTTTTGGGTGTCTAGAGGAAGGATGTTGACTGTACAGGATATTTATTAAATGACGAATGTTCAAAAAAGAAAATCTTTTTGGGATAAAACCGGTCTGATCCTGATGGATAATGTGGGATACAAACTTATCCAGCCTGTTGGCAAGAATTTTTGTGAAAATTTTAAGGTCGGCATTCAGAGGACGAACCCATCAGGGCCTGAGGCTTTACCGGAGGGGAAGGACATAATAGCATGCCTCACTTCTTCAAGGCTGAAATCCCTATTTAGTTGTCCTTTGGCCTCATTGTTTAGTTCCGAAGATCCAGAGATTCAAGAAATTTATGAATTTCAATAGGCCCTGCTTGAGGTTTTGCTGAATATAAAACAGTATAATAATCTTTGAAGCACTGGTTTATCATGTTTGGTTCCGTTATTACTGTACCTGACTCAGATCTAATCTCGTGGATTGCTCTTTCAGCTTGTATTCCTCTCAGTTGCCTGGATAGTAATTTATCTGGTTTGTCAGTCAGTTCAAAATATTTTTGTCTGGTTTTTAAAATTAGCTTTTTAACTTGTTGTGAAAGAATAGTGTTATATTCCTGTTTTAATTTTAAAATATTAGTTAAAGTGCTATTGGATTGTGTCTCTCTGTAGACCTGCTCCAGATCTTCAAGCTGTGATTCTATGTGTAACAGTCTTTCCCAGTTTGCTCTCTTGATGGAAGCTTCGTAAGAGATAATGTGGCCCCTTATCACAACCTTCAAAATTTCCCACAAAACAGAATCTGTTACAATGTTGGTATTGTTAGTTTCTAAAAAGACCTGTATCATTTTAGTCATATAAGACACAAAGCTGTCATCTGAAAGTAAAGTTGAATTAAACCTCCAGCTGCATGGGCCGCAACAAAAAGATGTTTTCAAACATATACTGGGGAGTGGTCTGAAATGAGAATGGGGTTGTATTTCACATCAACAATGTTTGGCAGCAGTCCTGATTCAACTAAAAAGACTACATGAATGATGTACTCTGCAGTAAAAGGAAAAATCCTTTGCTGTTGGATTCTGAAACCTCCAAATGTCTACTAAATTAAGTGTCTTAATCAAATTATTTAGAACCGTAACTGCTTTTAATGCAGGAAGGGGCACAATGACAACCTATCCAAATAGGGATCTAGAAAGCAATTGAAGTCCCCCCCAACAATCAGGTGAGTATTGTTATTATGTGGAAGTAAATCAAAAACCTTACGAAAAATACGGGATCATCAAAATTTGGGACATACAAGTTCAACAGTAGAGTTTAGATTCTCTGCCCAAACCCGAACACGGGCCGAGCCCGGGCCGGCCCGCGGGTCTGGTCAGGCCGATATTTCCTATCACTGTCCTCAGGCCGGGCCGGGCTGGGCCGTGATCAAGCGCTCGGAGTGTCAGTTTACGAACGCACCCACAGCTGAGAACGTGTGTTATAACGGCCC
>JBBPCX010061646.1:0-14134 GCA_037974365.1 Hydrocynus forskahlii | reverse complement strand
AATGTTCGCACGCATGGGTCAGAGTTTGCGCAAATATACGCACATTCTGCCGTCAAGTTTTTTTTCTATAGATCGCAACTTATGCGTAGGAAGAGGCGTATGCATCTTTTAGGTCCATTTTGTGCGTACACAATGGTTATAAATGAGACCCAAGAGCAGTGAGAGAAATGTTGTTTTAATATCTTAAATGGGGATCGGACTGAGAAAGCTCTTTCTCGGGAGCTGAATTTAAGAAGTGTGTGAAAATGATCAAAATCTCACACTGATGTTAAACTGAGCTCAGTTATGTTTAGGAGAAACAGAGTGGACAAAGAAGAGTCTTATTTTTAAATGTCCTTTACTGTGGGGTGGGGCATGCAGGTGAGACCTTCTTGCACAGGCAAGTGGCTCCATGGTGGTCAAACTGGTCTGGAGGGCAAAGGAGCAAGACCCATCTTGCACCAGCATCACACCTACCAGCAAAGAAAAAATGTAGATCTGTTTGAGATTACTAAACAAGGTGCAAGCAGTGACCTTTACAGGTCAAGCTGGATCAGCCTTGACAGGAGGAGAGAGAACAGACATCAGTGCCCCTCCAGTCCACCACCGACTAACCTGAATACGTGTGTGAGAGCGGCAGGACAACAGCACCAACCTATCCTACATTTTTTGACAATGATGTCCATTTAAATAGGTCATTTTGTGACATTTTGTGACTGATACAAGTAAATGAGGTCTGTTATGTTATGATTGGCTAATATAAAACATACTTAAAACGGTCCTGGATGAATAGATTGAGCTAAACTGCCACAGACCGAATAAAACGACTGATTAGATGTTATTAGGTTTCCATAACATCCCAAAACTTGACACTTAGTTTCTTGACTTGGGAGGGAAGGGTACTTTTTAAATCAATTCAATTTTACTTTTGTAGTGCTTCTTACAACCAATGTGGTCACAAAGCAACTTTACAGAATCTAGGTCCAAGCCCCTAGTGACCCAAAGGCAAGAGAGGTGAGGAAAAACTCCCTAGAGCTGAAAGAAGAAACGTTGGGAGACGTTGACTCCAGACTCAAGGCAGAGACACATCCTCCTCTGGTCGACCCAGAAAGAATCTCAACCATCAATACTAACAGTAGAAGGCCTTTGTGTACAGTCTTAATAACTGCTGAGCAGATTGCTGTCTATAGCTAACAGAGTAGGTACACTTAAGAGTCAGAAGAGGTATTTTTTGTTGGATTCTGAGTGAAGAGTTGCTTGAGAGTCCACAGCAGCAGGAACAACCGTCTCTGTGGGAGCTTTTGAACAGCAGTTGCCCTTGAATGGGGGAGGAGCATGAGGGAAGTCGAAAGCTAAATTGCTCCTAGGTGTTAATCTGTGTGTGAGTATGTGTGTGTGCATGTGTGTGTGTATGTGTGTGTTTATTTCCCTGTGTTCGACTGACAACCTGTCCAGGGTGTTCTTTCTCCCCCAAGAACTCTGGGATAGGTTCCAGCACCCCTTGTAATCCTGTTTAAGGATAAACAGCTCTAAAAAGCAAATGCTAATAACAATGTGTTTGGCTCCTGACTTCAGCATGAGACAAAAGTTGAGTCAATCTGTTAATGATATAAGTCCATTAAAAACTCTGGGGGTCTCTCGCATGTTGATAGCAGCGCCTGGATGCCTGTGAATTATTTCCAATCTCATGGAAACTGAGTTTTATAAGAGCGAGCAAGTGAGATCGAAAGACAGTTAGACAGGGAGACAGATGTTGAAAGAGAGTGATGTCTTTCTCTCTTTAACAGTCCATCAGGTCAGTTTAGTCTGTCTAGGTCTTGCCTGACAGAGTGTTCCAGAAAAAGAAAATATAACACGACTGCTTTAACACGCACACAGACACTGAAGCTGAACACACATCGAAAAATAGGTTGTAAAGTCAGGTGGTGTCTCCCAACAGACAGACAAATTCCAGTAAAGGTGGCTGTAAGAATGTGTGTGTGTCTGTGTGTGCATTTATAATGGCAAAAAGTTATGAAATGCCTGAGTCATGTCACACAACAAAAACAACCTTTGGGAATGGAGGAGGGAGCAGTAGGAGGACGTTGCTGTGGACTGAAGTACGTTCTTTGTTCATAACACAGAGCTCCACAGCTTGTTTGTTTGTTTGTTTGTGTGTGTGTGTGTGTGTGTGTGTTTGTGTGTGTTTCTGCTGTGAACCATGAGGAGGAAAAAACACACAAAACAAGAAAGAGAGTTTGAGGGAAAGGGTGAGAAAGAGATAGAGAGAGAGGGAGTGAGCGAGGGAGAGAGAGAGAGAGAGAGAGAGAGAGAGAGATAGAGAGAGAGAGAATGTGAGAAAAATAGAAAAATAACCTGATGGAGGCTGTGGCTGAGTGAGGTATTTCACATGACTCTGAGAGTGTGTATGTGTGTGTGTGTGCGTCCAATGCGGTGACTTCATTTCTGTTTTAAAGTTTGACTAACACACACTCACACACACACACACACACACATTCACACACACAGATGGTTTGCTGAATCTTCTGAATCATTGTTTTCCAACACAAGTGATCTTATTTACAAATTGTCAACATGTCATATTTTAAGGAAAGAAGGAGGATAAAAGTAGAATAAAGATTGAATCTGTTTGTGTTCTGTGGGTTTTCAGTACTGATACTTTAAACTGAACTGAACCGAACTGAATGCAACTGAATTCCATGTAACTAAAATAAACCTACCTTAAATGAGTGGAACTGAACTGAACTGAAATGAACTGTCATGTTTTAAATGGAAATGAACTGAATTTAACTTAATTGAATCAAACTGAATAGAGCTGGAATTAAATGAACTAAACCAAACTGAACAGAATTCAATTTGAGAGAAAAAGTTAGAGGTGAAGAACAGGTAATTTAGAAAGTATATGAAATGTGAATGTCAAATTTCAGGTATTATCCAGCTGCACAACATTATTATGCAGATTTTAACACCATTGGGCAAATTATATGTTTTGTGGTGAACATACAGTGATTGGCCATGACATCAAAACCATCTGCGTAATATTGTGTAGGCTTCTTGTGATGCCAGAATAGTTCTGACCAGTCAAAATATGGACTCAACAAGACCTCTAAAGGTGCTCTGGTATCTGCACCAGGACCTGTAGGTTGTGAGGAGCCTCCGTGGGTTGGACTAGTTTTTCCAGCACATCCCACACATGCTTGATTGGACTGAGATCTGGTCAATTTGGAGGCCAAATCAACACCTTGAGCTCTTTGTCATGTTCCTCACACTGTTCCTGTTTGCAGTGTGGCAGGGAGCACAATCGTGCCGAAACATGCCTCTGCAATTATGCAGTAATCTTCCCATGAAGGGAAGAATTTGGCCTGTAACAAAATTAAGGTTTGTGGTACGAGTTAAAGTATCATCCACATGAATGCAGGACTCAAGGTTTCCCAGCAGAACGTTGCCCAAAGCATCACACTGCCTCTGCCACTTCGCCTTCTTCCAGTCGTGCATCGTGGTGCCGGATTGTTCGCAGGTAAGCAAAATACACTCCTGGCTTTTCACAGGATGTAAAAGAAAATGTGATTCATCAGACCAGGTCACTTTTTTCCTTTGCTCCACGATCCAGTTCTGATACTCACTCTGAACAGTCTGCAGCTATGCAGCCCCATACGCAGCACACTATGATGCCCTGTGTGTTCTGACACCTTTCTATCAGAGCCAGCAATATCACAGTAATATCACAGATTTGCTGTGGGGTCAGACTAGATGGGCCAGACTCGCACATCAATAAGCCTTGATCACCCGTTCTCCTTCCTTGGACCACTTTTGGTAGGTACTGACCACTGTCAACCAGAAACACCCCACAAGACCTGCTGGTTTGGAGATACTCTAACTCAATCGTCTAACCATCAAAATCTGGACTTTTGCGATCACTTAGATCCTTACTCTCATCCATTGTTCCTGCTTTCAACACATCAACTTCAAGAACCCACTGTTCATTCACTGCATAATACATTCCACCGCTTGACAGGTGCCAGAGATAATCAATAATCTTTACTTCACCTGTGGTAGTAATATCATGGTGTAAGTACACATTTAACACATAAAGTCAAATTCTTAGGAGATGGAATTCTGTTTCCAGTTCCACTTTCCTTCTGCAGCATGCAATTCTAATTCCAATTCTAATTCCAATTCTAATTCCAGGAAGTGAAAGGGAATTTACCATGCATTCTCAATGCGATCCATGAATGACCCCAACCCTGGTACACATCCTTTGCTACATTTTTCTACACATTTTAATGCACAAATTCTATTGATCTGTTGATTTTAACATACTGGGAAAAAATAAAGCACAAATGCCATAACTTTTAAATGGATCACGTTTTGTGTTAAAAGTTAAATTCAGCAAATAAACAGTAATCAAAATGTTCTGTCCAGGGTTTGTACAAAATCAACACATCATGTCATTTGCACACAACTGTGTGGACATTAGTGAGTCAGTCACATCACCTGTGTGTACATATATACACACACTTTAACACAAATATGTATCTGTATTATATACACAAGGCGTAAACCAGTATAAAAGTGATGTAAGTTCCCCACCCGTTGCTTCACACACACACACACACACACACACACACACACACACATGTAACCGCTCACTGTACACACAGTTAAATTCCAAAAGTGGCATTTAACCCATCTAAACTCTGCCTTTTTTCTTGCTCGGTGACTCAAGCAGCTTGAATAATGTTAATTGTGTATAAAGGGTGGGCTGATTGATAACTAACGCCTATATATATTATAGATATATGTGAAAGTGTTTGTTGAGGGAGGTATCCTGACGTCTACTGTATGAATTCTGTGTGCTTGAGGGAGGATATAAAAGACCGGCCACACCCTTGTCTCCAGTCTCTGACACATCTATACTTCTATACACTCTTCTACCTTTTGTCTTCTTTTTCCTTTCTCCTCAGTTTCCTGGTCATTTTACACCCCCCCCCCCCCACACACACACACACACACATGCTACGATTATTCATGTGTGACATGTGATATAGGGACTGGGATGAGCCGTGTAGGTGGGGTTAGTAAGTGCAGGCTGGGTCAAAATAGTTTAATGAATTTTCCAACCATCCTCCCTGGGACACACTATGCTCCCATCCTGGGAAAACATTATGCTACAACTCCCTCACGCCCCCGACCCCTGTTCCAGACCCCCCGGATTAAAATGCTTCTGACGTCTCTGCTTGTCTGTGCATTGTCTTAAACGGCACCTTTTAGATTGTCGAGTTCTATCATTGCTTTTGCTGAAGCATTTCAATTTTTTTTTCCCTCAGCATATTTTTTCCCTAAGCAATTTTTGATTTTGATTATTACTGCACATGAACAGTTTTAAAAAAGTTTTGCTGTAAATACTTTTACTGCAAAAAAAAATGTGCGCAATTAATATAGTAATATAGATGAATTAATCAGACAGCTTGTAATTAATTAGATTCATTTTTTGACACTCCTAATATATATATATATATATATATATATATATATATAAATGATTGCAGCAGTATTTTGTGTTTGATGTTCACTATAAAAATGAACTCGATTACAGTTTCACTCTACGGTCTTTAGTGGGGTGTGCTTCTGGTTTCTTGGAGCTAATTTGTGAAAAGGCATGAGGGTGTGGAGTTTGGAGGGTGGACCGTGAGAACGTTTAAACAGTACAAAACTGTAGCATTCAGTTGAAATGAGAAATGTCAACTTAGATTTGATTAATGAATCCGTAAGGAAGAATTTATGAGTAAAAATATGTAACTAATCTCTAGACGTTTTTAAAAGGTACCTAAACTGGATTTATCCTGTCCTACATCCCTGGTCTTAAGATGAATTAACTGACACCCACTACCTCCCCCCACAAACATCATTAACCACATAGGTGGGCTTTTGTGAGGTTTTTCTTTCACGCCTGGTGGGATAATGGCGTCTGCGTCTCCTCCCTTATGGACACTGTGTGCAGCGTAACCTTATCCAGCCTGAGAAAACAGCCATGAGAGGGAAACAAAAAGAGGAACAGCAGTGTACTGAAGTGTCATGAAGTGAATAGATCCTGTGTTGCATATGACACAGAGTCCGTAATTACACGCTTCACCAAGGAACTTCCACCTTAAACAATAGTCCTGTGACTCACAAGTTTCTGCTATTTGTCATACACACACACACACACACACACAGTAGTTTTGGTAGATGTGTGTATGGTGTTTCCATGCTCTTCCATATGAGTGTGTGTAAATGCCATGCTCCACCTCACCCAACCCTAATCTTAAAGTAGAATTCTACAATCCTTCCTGAATTCCAGGAGAATTTAATAGTGGAGATGTAAACACAGTCGTTCAGAGTGGGTTTGGGGTGAAATAGTTAATTGTAGATAATTAACTGGCGGTGAATGAAATCCACCATAAAATAATGTCTAAGGCATCAGGCAGTGTGTTCATAAGCTTTCTGAAGAGGGAGCTCTTAGAGACATTCCGATGTCTGGTTCCATTTACCACCACTGGGACAACTTCAGACACCAGAATGGATTGATTTACACTGAGCCAGTCTTAATTCTTATTTGTTTAATTATGCAGAAATTTGGATAAATCAATGGATTTTTTAAAATTACAGTCAGCAAAAACAACTTTTACCTTTTCTATTAAAACCTGCAGTGATTTGGTGGGAAACTGTTTTTGTTTTCCTCTCAAAAAAGGGGAGGCCAGTGTCTTTCAAATCACACAATGTTCATGTTTTCATCATCCTAGAGGGATCTTGGCCTCAAAAGACCCAAACACATCTACAGAGCTGTAGTCACAGTTGTCAGGTGTGGACTATAATGTTGCTTGGTCAAAAACACAGAAGTAACACATTATGAGAGACACATCTGCCCCCTGTTGGCCAAATTTAGCAACAACACCAAATCAGCCATTTTAAATCAAGTTTATTTCTATATCCCATTGTCATACACAAATGTCATTCAATGTGCTTTCCATGAACAGAATAGAAATATTGATGAATCAGGAAGCATAAAATGGCTGTAAGTAAAAAATAAAATAATAAACGAAATAAAAGAATGCCTAGAAAACCAATAAAAGAAGATTCAAAATGTGATGGAAGTGCAGGTATTTAAAGAAGGTGAAGGAGAATAGTGCAGTTTTCATCAGCTGTTTAAAGCTCCAGTCAGTGCAGATCTGATACTGATGGGCGGATGGTTGGACAGTATAGTGGATCAATACCATTTCACCAGATTTAGTTTCAGATCTTTTCTCCACTAGCTGAGCAGCTCCTGCAGATCTAAGAGACCCACCAGGATCATAAACATCACACATACAGGAGATGAATTTAGAGCCCAAACCATTGAGTGACTTGTACACAATGAGTAATGCTGTGAACTGAACTGAGAGCCACTGCAAGAACCTGAGAACTGGCGTGATGTGCTGTCTTTTTTGGTTTTGGTTAGAACACTAGCAGCAGAAATGAAGGTGTGGAGAATTTTCTCTGAGTCTTGTTTGGAGACAGAATCTCTCATTTTAACTGTTTTTAAGGTGCCAAAATGTTAACTTTGTTATAGCTTTAATATAGTCACTTAAACTAAGATCTCCATTCATAATCACGCCAAGATTTTTTACATGGGTCTTAAGTGCTCTAGATTTCAGGTGGGCACCGAGAATTGATCTTCCCTCTTAATTTCCAAACAAGATAATCTTCATTTTGTCTTTATTTAATTGGAGAAAGTTTTGATGCATCCAGTTATGTTCTTCATCAAGCCACCGGCATAATGAATCTATGGGAACAAAGTAATCTACTTTCGTTATGGGATTACACATTATTATAGTAAAACCATATTCAGCCCTTCTGACTGAAAGCTTTTGTAAATCTTTAAATAAGCACCACAGCAGACAACAGCGGCTAGAGGTGCTCGGAAGATCTAGAAGGTTCGTCCAACTCTTATTGGCCACCAGTTAAATTCTGCAAGGAAATACTTCTCCCGAGTTATAAAGTTATAAATAGTCTTTCACTGCAGTATATAAGTATTTATACTCAGCATTTTGTGTATAGAGCATAGTGTACTTCAAGACAGTTTTTGTTTAATTTTATTTTAATTGTGTCTTTGAGTCTGATTTGTTGCTGAACTATTTCTGTGAGCCCTGTGCACTCGTCTGCTGTCTGTCCTGTTGGAGCTCCTGTATTTGATTCCAGTGCGAGATGGAAGAGTGAGATTATTTTTCCTGCTGCAGTTCCTCCTGCCCTCTAGACCAGCAGGACCACTTTGCATGAGCTGCTGACCTTTTAACTGTGATGAAAACGCTCACCTACACACTCCAGAGGTTTTAATGAATAATCGATCGCCTCATCTCCTCCTTCAAGATTAAACAACAGAGCTGACATCACCTCTGCACCGGAAAAAAAAAAATAAAAATTGCAACACACTAAAATAACAGCAGACATACTGAACATGTGATGAAACAATAAATGCTTTTACTGAGCAGAAAAGGAAAAAATCTGCTGCTGTAATGATGTAAGTCTGGCAGATGCAGTACTAAAGCCCGATCAGCCAGACTGTGTTAGAGCGTTACCCCATGAGCCATCAGACTCAACACACTGCCAGAATGACTGTATTTCATAGACTGACTGTATATTTATATGGAACTGCTGTTGATTATTTGCACATATAAAGCACACAGTTACTTTCCAGTGTTCTGTTTGTTCACCACTTGACTGCTGATATTAGGTCAAGCATGTGCAATATTGTTCAATGTTCTTATCAGGTGATAAAATATTACCATTATGGGCAATAGCCTTACCATGTGCAGTATCGTGACATTTTTCAAAATGGCTGCTAAATCACTTCATTATGTGCAATATTTTATGTGCAATAGTCTTTATGTGCAATATCATTACTTACGTCAATTACTGACCCACTACTGATCTCTATGTGTAATAATGCACTCCTAACTACCATCTGTGTCACTAGTAATTCACTTCACAGTGTTACTTATCTATACCCACTACACCTTGTATCGAATCCTTACTATGGTCACAGGTACCCAGAGCCTATCCTGGGGTCTACAGGCGCGAGAGGCAGGGACTCACCACAGTGCACACACACACATACCATTCACTCACACACTTACACCTATGGTCAATTCAGAATCCTCAATTCACCTGGCTCACATGTCTTTGGACTGTGGGAGAAACCCAGAGACCTCAGAGGAAACCACCACCACCACGAGGAGAACATGCAAACTCCAAACACACTCGAGGACCTGGATTCAAACCCTCAACCCTAGAGGTGTGAGGCAACAGTGCTACCCACTGCGCCACTGTGGGGCAGTGTACTTCATACTGAGTATTTTTTCCACAGATTTGTATTTAGATTTATTCGTATTTTATTCTCTGTGTCTCTGTGTGTCTGCGTAGCTGTAAAATAAGCAATTTCTGCCTAAATCAATAAAGAATACTGATTCCGATGCAAATTTTGAATGTTAAAAATGATCTTATCCTAAATTGCACATTTTCACTTCTAGTTTAGAGTCTATATTTATAGGTTATTTATGTGTGTATTCTATGTGTCTTGTATATATGTACAGAGCTGAGATGACAACGTTTACCTTAACTTTGACTTTAAGATTTCTTGAAATAATCAAAATAAATGAAATAACTGTTTGGGAAGAGGACCACAACTAGCCTAAAGTCCTGTAAATTTCCATTGTGTCTTCTGTGACAAAGTTTTGGCACCACCTCCTCCCTGTCCCTAAGTCCTCTCTCAGCTACACCTGGCAGCTCCAGAATTGACCAGCAGGGGGCAGCAGTTTCACAAAAGTTCCACCTGGTTATTTCAGCCTTTGGGTCTCATTACTGTTCCTCTGAGCACTGAGGCTGCTCCCGGACTTTCTGAGGCCTTACTGGTTGTTATCAGGTGATTGTTGAAGTAAGTGCTCAGTAATGAGTTAGAGCTTATAGTGCTTTTTTCAGTAGGTCAGTTAATAGGAGTCAGACATGCAATGTTACGTATTCCTATATTCTTATAACTTATAAAGGAAACTTTTTTATTTGACATATTTTCAACTTTCCAGTGTTTAACAAGAATACAAATCTCTAGTTTATGAAATAAACTGATAAGTGGGAAAACCCTTGGTGTGCAAAAACTTTTGACTGTTAGAGTTCTTTGACACTTTCATAGCAGATGCATGAAAACATCATCCAGTCTCTCATTTTAAATCAAGCACACATTACAGAAAGAGGTATATAGAAAGAGATCTTGTTAATAACACATGTACAGTGCTAGTAGCACTTTATAACACTGTTTCAGAGTTAACAGGTAACTGAGCGTGAATGTTTGATGAGGCATTAATACCTAAATCACTACTATTAACTAACAAAGTGTTTGTCTTCATTACTCCACAGGTAACTGATTAGAGAAAAGCTAATTAGGTACTAATTAATCAGAACCTACTGACTCCTCCCAAGCTCTTACAGATCTCCATGTTTCACACCATGTGTTCCCCTTCCTCCTTCTACTACTGACAGATTGTTTGATAGGAGCTTCGTCTCTACTTTCTGCAAAGGTTTGAGTCTTCTAACCTTTTGTGACTCCTGTCAGCAGATTTCTAAGCTTGGATTTGTGCAGGTCAGCAGATCGGTCTAAACGTAGCTCGAATAAGATCTTACACTGCAAAAATACTTACACTGTAAAGGCAACTCACAAAATCCTATATTAAAGTAATATGAGTAATATAACTGTACATAACTATAATTATAATATTATTGTATTATAATATAATATAATATAATGGATAGTATATATAAAGTGTGTATGTATAGTGTTGTATATGGTACATAGTATATACTTTATAATGCATCTAGCATAATGAATTAGATGTATTAGTAGCGCAATGCAGGTTGATTATATATACATTTGATAATGTAGTATAATTGTAATACAACTGCACAATCCAAGCCACTCTGTGCCATTTCTATGTTCACTTTTTTTAAATGTTGTATATCATTATTTGCATATCTTATCATGTACTGTAGGACTTGCCCATTGAATCTCGCTGTACTGTGTACAATAACAATAAGGAAATTTTTTTAAATTGGGAGAAAATTCTTCTATAAAGCAAAAAACTTGCAGTGGTTTGTGATGTTGCCCATGCTCCAGGGAGAGAGGGAGGCACAGGCGCGAATATCCATTATACAGAATTTTATTTACAAAAAGAAAGAATTTATTTACTCAAAGAAAGAAGGCACGAGGGCCAAAACAAACCAAACCAAAATACAGGAGACTGGATGTTGTGAATTCGAACATAAGACGGTGGACCGACACAAGAGTACAACACAGAAGAAACTAAATACACAGGGGACTGGTACAGGAACCAGTAAGAACTGACGACACCAAGAACTGCTTAAACACCGGCCAACTGTAACACTCACTCAACTGGTGTACACACACACACACACACAATATCAAAATAAAAGTCGTCAGGCCAGAGTGACCTCTAGCAGCCGCTGACCAAGGGTGTTAAATGGGTACTCACAACTGACTGAATAATATTTCTTAAAATGAGCAAAATAGCCATAAAATAAGCAAATATATCTATACCAGACAGAAAAAAGCATTGCCTTGACACTGGAATGTCAGAGAATTTCAGTTTCAGCTAAGAATTTGTTTTGTGTTTTATTTTGTGCTTCACTCCCTGGCCACTTTATTAGAAAGACCTACCTTGTGTTTGCACTCACTGTCCACTGCCTCTTGAGTATAAAAAGTTTGATGCTCACCACAGAAAGACTTTTTATCATATCACTGTGAGCCTATAACAACTATCATTCATTTCCATTTATTAATGCCATTTGAACATACAGAACATATAACACCATTTTGGTTTTTGTTTTGCTTGTTTTAAGAAACATTACCCATCAGCATCATTTGCTTGATGTAATCATTTACATCTTAATTACGTATATTTTCTTTACAGTTTTTGCTCAGATTCTGTTTGTTGTCATGCAGTCTGACTGTGAGAACTTAATTGTGTTGTTTAAATGAGCTTAGTTTAGTCACTCGAGCAATCTTAGACTAACATCCAGGTACTGATAGTGAGTGAAACACTCTGGGTTTCCCTTTTCTAGAGCTGTTAGGGGAGATGTTGATGGCAATTGAAAACCATTTCCAACCTTTTATAACCTGCAACTGCTCTAAGAAATGTTCTACAGCTTTTGGATTTTTGGATGTGGGAGTGGGTTTGAATATGCATGAGATCCTTCAGTGCTGCTCAGCATGGAGTGAGACTTCATGCTGTTGCCAAAACAAATGCTGCTCTCTGCACGATGGAGACATGAAATTGAGACGGGTGTCCTCCAAAGAGGACAAATTAGCATGGAAGAGTCCAATTATTTCCACTGATCAGATAGTTCATGAGTTGATGGTTTGTGACTTACATACCCTTTAATTTATTAAAGCTTGCTTCAGGAAATGTCATAATTTTCTCAATACTGTCAGAGGCAGACATACATTAATGGTTCCTGAAGCTTCAGCTCAACCCAAGGCCTCACCCTGTGCCTTAAGATACCTTGGCTAGGGTTATAGAAATCGTACTGCCACAGTGGCCATCAATGCCTTTTTAAGTAAATCTGATATGTGCTTCCTCTCAGTGGGCACTTTATTAGAAACAAGAAGCTTGAGCTTCCACTCAATGGCCAATTTATTAGAAACACCTGCCATGTGTAAAAAGTTTGATGTTTGCCACAGATATTTATCTATTTATTATAACATTGTAAGCCTATAGATACACCATATGGACAAAAGTACTGGGACACCTGTTTGCAGGGTTAAGATAAGGCCCCTTATTTCCTGTGAAAATCAATCTTAATGCTCCAGCAGACCAAGACAATTTGGACAGTGCCATGCTTCTTTTTTTAGATTAGATTAGATCCAACTTTATTGTTATTGTACATAGCACAAGTACAGGTAAAACAAAATGCAGTTTTGCATCTAACCAGTAGTGCGAATAATAGATATTAGTTATAGCAGCAAAGGGGAACAAACTTCATTTTAAAGTCTATGTATTTGAATGCAATGTCATTAAAGTTCCTCCTGGTGTAATGGTAATGTGTCCCAATACTTTTGTCTATATAGTGCATCATTCATTACCATTTATTGCCATTTGAATGGCAATCTGAACGGCTGTCTACACTATTGAGTTTTTACCTGTTCTTTAATAACCATTATAAATGATTTGCAATATCTAATGACTGAATAAGTTCTGAGGTTGACATGGCCACAGTTGTTCTTGCCTTTGCACATTTGTAACACCAGACCAAGTCACAATAATGGAGATGCAAGAAACGACCTAAAATAACCATAATTTATTTCACATTTGCACAGACAACGTACATAAAGTTTTGGACAAAATTAACGGGCAAAAAAAAGTATTTTTACATCTCAAACACACTTGGTTCACCAAAGGTCCTGGTAATCAACTGATGAATGTGATTCCTCAGAATGGATAATAAAACATTTATTAAATTTCAGCAAGTTAAGAGTTAAAAAACACAGTATTCATCATTTTGTTTTGTAAAGCAACAGCAGCAACAACAAGAAACATCAGCGTAAGTGAAGGCACTTTGCAGGGCAGGAGCCCAACATCCGTTTGATTTAACGTTGAAATACTGTTAATAACCGTTAATCACCGGCCAGCTGAAATGCTATGAACCACATTTTTCCAGCTCTTATTCATTCTTTCCCTCTGTGTGTGTGTTTGTGTGTGTATGTCGGCAATACACTGCCCACCAAGACACTGGTGACACTCTTTCTGAGTCTATGTTTTACTGACTGATCTTTACTGACCACAGCAAGTTAAGATTGAGATCTAGTCTTCTGGTTATAGTTACTGGGCACGATGTGCATGGTACTGACTCTGGTACCGGCTTTTTGGTAGTTACTACCTTCTCCATGATGCTGGTGACACCACAAGTAGCTGTCATGATATCATTTTGAACTTAACACAGTAGTAGTGGAGAACACGTGTCATAGTTTTTGTGATTCTCAGTACACACAGCTCCAGAAAAAAAGAGACCACTGCAAAAATGTTCAGTTTCTCAGGTTTTATCTTTTATAGGTGCAAGTACTGAACTGAACAGC
>JBBPCX010061635.1:0-14135 GCA_037974365.1 Hydrocynus forskahlii | reverse complement strand
TATATATATATTAATTAAAGGTTGTATGGTACTCAGATAGAATATTCATACCCCTAAGGATTGGGACAATAGACTATGCGTGTTGTTCTTAACTAACCCCAGTAGTAACTGGTGATGTTTGTAATATCCATCTGACTTGAAAAAAATAAAAAACTATACTGTTAATGTGTTAAGTGGAATTTTAGACCTATGCTTCGACAAAGGTCATGCCAGATCCTGAATTATAAGGACTCAGAATTGCTTGGTTGCCAAGAGAGAAATTATAAGAATCATGAATCGTGCATTTTAAAGTTTGTTTTGAATAATTATGGGTAGATTGGAATTTATTTTTAAAGTAAGCCATAATCGGTGAAATGTTTGTTGAAGGTATAACATGTTCCGTATCTACGCGACCCCTAGATCTCAACAGAACCAAAAGTACAAGTCTCAATATCCAGTTATTAACTGTACAAGATTTATTAACTTTTTTCTGTTAACGAGAAGTTCCACAGCCTGAACCATTAATGGCATGCATCCCCCCCAGCCCCACACCAAAGGAGGGAGGGGTCAAATTGAGAAAGGCAGGGACAAGGAAACTGTCCTCTCGCTCTCTCTGCCATATAAACAACTGGTCCCAAAGAGAATCTGAGAAAGCTTGGGCCAGAGACTCCGAAAGAACACCTGAAGAAGAACCTCCAAGATCCACCTAGCCCATTCTTCACTCTGCCTTCCGCCGCCGAGAACTCCGGTATCTTCATCCCATCCTCTCATTCATTTTAGTTTGTGTTTTTTATGTTTGTCTTGTGTAAATAAATGTTGTCTTAGCGTGTTCAGCGAGTCTTTTCTTATTCATTAAAAGTGGAATCCCTTCATGGCTGCGATAACATTACCTTTGCTCATTAAATTAATAATAATTCAATTAAGTAACTAATTCCCTCTTATCAAAGCAAAGCTTGCTTTTAACAGCGCAATTAAGGAGAGTTTTACAGAGGCTACTTACTGTATTCTGGTGTGAATCACCTTGGTGGACGAAAGGTTCGAGCGGGAAATATTTGATAAGAGCCCTGCTTTGATATGAAACCCCTAACTAATAAATACATAATCAATTAATAATGGACTATTTATTAATCAGTTGATAAATATAAGGGTGAATCAGCCTACACTGATTCTGGTGGAGAATATCTAAATTTAAAATTTTCAAACTCCTACACCCTCCTCAAGTTGACAGGGAAGAAATGAGCAAAAGGCTGCAAGACAGCTATTCAACCCCGAGGTTCTCTGCAGCAAAAAAGATGAAACCTTGGTTTCTCTTAGGGTTCTGTTAAAAAGATATGCAGCATTGCACAATTTGTGAGAGAAAAGAAAAAAACTAAAGAGATTTCAATTTTAATTTTTACAATTTTTATAACAAGATTTAGAATTTTTTTTCCTCTTGGGAGTTTATATTTTCTTTTTTAACCATAAAAAAAGAAGAGTTCAGCTGAATGTTCCATTTTTGTGATTATTGTCTTGTTACAGTTTTTGTTCTTTAATTCCTAAAGCTTTCTGTTGTGTCATAGACTAATCCGTGATTTCTGACTGACAGTATTAGGTGATTTGTTTCAAGTTCTTTCTCTTTCAACATTTAACAGCTGTTTGTGTTTATAAAAGACAGCCAGTTGACTCAATCCCAGAGGAGCCACGGGAAAGAATGGCTGCCCTGAACCAGCAGAAGGATGTTGCAGTTGCCAGTACAAATCATGGGATTATATTTTCTGTTGGTTTAATTACTGTTCAAATGCTGCAATTTTTGGGAAGATATGTTTTTTCTAATACATACAAACAGAAAGGCAACCCTAAGGAAAGATGTGACATGTGGGGGGAAAAATAGAAACGACATTTTGGAATGTGTTCGAAGAATTAAAGGGCAGGAAAACTGGCAAAAGCAAGAATTTGAGTGCCCTCAACAAGGGCTAAATAGTGATGGCTGAGACAGAGCGTCTCTTGTGAGGTGTTCCCAGTACTGTAGTGGTTATTGTCTACCAAAGTGGAATACCAGTGAATTGGCGTCAAGACCCTTGCCCATTCCTCCTGCCTCCAGCACATCTTCAAGAACTGACTGTTCACATTCATATAATATAATCAGTGTTATTCATTTCACCTGTCAGAGCTTATATTGTTACGGTTCATTGGTGCATATAATACATAAGACATTGTACACCGCACTCTTAAAAAGGTTTTCTAACATGGTACAGGGTGACGTCTATAAAACGGGAACTTTTGAGGTGCGTAGTGTCTGCCATGTACAGTTGGCACTACGGAAGGGGGGCTGTGAGCTGTAAACAATCACGCCATTCAGTAATAATGGAGGAGTGGAACGGTAGACAGTGTGCTTTCACGATAAAAATGTTTTCTATTTTTATTTGTTTGCCAGATGTTCCCGTTTTTCTGTGTCACCCTGTATTAGGCTTGGAAATGGAAGTGCAGTTCTAGGACTAATATAGAACCTCTTAAACATGTGAGGTTCTTTAGAAAGGTTCCTATCACTTGCATGTCTCATTGACAAAAATATTTCTTTAAAGCAGCTGTTCTCAAACTAGTCCTCAGGGACCACCCAAATGGTTCTGATTATTTCTCCAATCCAACTCGCAACATATTGGGATACAGCAAAAATTGGGACCATCCGAGGGCCTTTGAGTGGTTTATAAACCTCTGTCTTAACTAACCATCAAAGATTCTGTAAAGAACCAAATGTGGTTCTTCAATGGCATCGCTTTAAAGAATTATTTCTGGCTCTAAGACCAATGGATCCGTCTCAGCTAAAAGTAAAGCCTCCGAATCCATTCACACAACAGTTCAACAGATTCAGACCCATCAAATGGTTCTAAATGGCTCTTCACAGTAATAAAGTGCAGTACCTGTCTGATAGCTTGGTCAAGTTTCCCAACCAATTCAAAAATTAAGATTCATATAGGTGTAACATTGTAAACATTAAAATTCGAGTAATTCTAGACCTACCATCACCCAAAGATCTTTGTGCAACAATGCTTCCAAAAACATCCAGTTCAGGTCTAGGAGTGTGTGTATGCATTTACAGATCAGTAGAACATATTATTTAGTGTGTGTCACACAGACTTTTGTTTTCCCAGAAGAATATTCACTGTGTGAAGTGCTCCCCGGAACAGACTGAGGTGGCCCAGTGTGATCAGCGTTAATGCCATGGCGCTCCCAAAGTACACAGCTATAACGCAGCTCTCCTCTGGCAAGAAACACTTCGAAAGTGCATAATCAGACTCCGAAAATGAACCCTACACACACACACACACAAACAGTGGGGGAAAGAACAAAACTAATCCAGTTAACAACAAACATAACACTATTACAGTGTAAAATTTAATTGCATTTTACTGTAAATTTAAGTGTAAATTGAATTAAAATGTGCCTGGAGATTAAGCCTATTCCTTCAAGAAATTGAAATACTGAAGATTCTAAGAAAATATAGGACAATATAGTATGTGTTTTGCTTAATTCCTGTTCTGGAAACCAGCCCAAAGAACCTAGCCAATGCATAGTGTGTTAATTTATTTATAGCTGTTTAAGGCACACTGTACTGTGTTGTATTAACATATTTCATAAAACTGTTTTTAGAAAACAAAATATTTTGTTTAAGCTGTGGGTTTTTGCAGCAATGGAAAGCATCACTATAAAAAGGGATGGCCTCCCAACTGGCCTACCATGCTTATGCCACTAGAGGGCACTGAACCAGCAGGTTATAGCATAGCTGCTGTCTGAGAGGGGCAAACATTTTTGTTACAGCAGCCTTGCTAAAGTAATGTAATATTCTTCAGGGATGTTGGCAAGCAAAGTCAGCTCCCTTAGGCAAGACCAAAGAACAGAGTGAAAACATCACTATTACTAGTCAATAGAAGATCTACGGTGTTAGGTTGTAGCCTTGACAGAAGCCATATAAACTATATGGACAAAAGTATTCCAGTGCACAAAACAAGGTCCATAAAGACATGGTTGGATGAGTTTGGTGTGGAAGAACTTAACTGGCCTGCACAGAGCCCTGACCTCAACCCCATCCAACACCTTTAGGATGAACTGGAATGGGGATTGTGAGCCAGACCTTCTCGTCCAAAATCAGTGCTTGACCTTGTAAATGCCCTACAGAACAAATGGACACAAATTCCCACAGAAACTCCAAAAACTTGTGGAAAGTCTTCCAAGAAAAGTGGAAGCTGTTCTAGCTGCAAAGGGGAAACCAACTCCAAATTAAAGTCTATTTAAGTACCTCTTGATGTAATGGTCAGACATTCCAATACTTTTGTCCTTAAAGTGCATGAAGCACCGAGTTGCAGATGTTATCTTTTATTAGTCTGAAAGTATTCAAAGTCTAACACAACCCACACAGCTCGTCAGATCCAAGAATTATGACACCAGCCAACAAAAGAACAGTGATATAATTTGAAATAAATTGGGATTGTCTGTCTGTCTGTGGAAGTGTGTATCCAGATACCCAGGACTTATTAAACAACATGTAATCACACATCAACTAATAAACGAGCTTCCAAATCAATTTGGAGGGCAAGCACATTTTTGTAAATATTTGACTACACGCTTTGTTTCAGGAACAATCTGATTTCACAGCCCAATGTTGCCCTGTTTACATTTTACTGAGGCAATAAATCCAAAAGGTTGCAGTCAATTAGACTTCTAGCCTGAAACAATAAATGAACAACCCATCTCAACAAAAACAGCTTCTCAGATGTCAATGTCAAGCTGTTACCAAGATGAAGCTGGGGTTGTTGCGGTTCCTCCAGCTGAAGGATGGAACGCTGATCTCAGGGATACCGTTCTCATGGAGAACCTCACAGCCACTGTGGGTGTGGCCACTCAGGATAAGGCGGGGATGGAACCACCACAGCAGCTGTGGATTAAAGGAGAGCGCCGACATGTTGCTAGAAAGGTTTATAATCTTGTTGATTTTGTATTTAAGGGAACCTTAGACTACAGGGGGTCCTCGGGTTGCGACAGTCTTGACATACGACGTTTCAAGTTTACGACGCTTACTCCCAAAAAAACGTTAAAAATGGAGATGTGAATGTTTTGGTTTATGCTGTTAGCGTCGTAATTACGGACTCCATTGGCGATCTAGTTTGGTTGCGAGCGGTGGAAGAATACGCAGTATACACAGAATATGCTGTAACGTGACGCATGAGTGAGGGAGCTGGCGTGCCCCAGTACGCTTACGTACGCCACACGTGTTTTTACACTCACTTTTTGTCTTTTTTTGTTACTACAGTACAGTGAACAAGTACAGTAAATTTATGTCATTTTCCTTTTTTTTCTTTGGCTTAGTTGTGTTTTCATGTTCTAGATTATGATTTCACTACTGCGTTAGGATAGGTAAGTGTTTTAGGCTAGGGTGGGTTTCGACTAACACCAAAATTCGGATAACATCACTGTCGGAAGAACAGATCTGTGTCGTAACTTGAGGACCCCCTGTACTACATTTATATTGAAAAACTGGTATACGTTTTCCTAATAGAATGCTCTTGTTATAATATATCTAAATAATATATCATTCAGTTTGTATACACATTTGCAAATGTGTGCAGGAGTATCACCATCTTTGAAGCATCCTGAGAAAGCACATCGTAGCGCTCATGAAAAAGCTGGTAGCGTTCATTAGGTGGTGCCGCATCTTCACCTGTGCATTCAGCATCACTGGCTCGATACAGGGGGTAATGCTGTAAAAGAAGCACATTCATTAAGTTGGCAATAATAACATTACATGGACAAAAGTATTGGGACACACCTGTTTTTCAGGCTTTGGGCTAGGACCCTTACTTCCCCTTCAGCCTACCAAGACAGCTTGGACAACGCCTTGTTTCCTACTTTATGGACACAGTCTGGGGAAGAACCTTTTCTATTCCAGCATGACTGTGCCCCAGTGCACAAAGCAAGGTCCGTAAAGACATGGTTGGATGAGTTTGGAGTGGAAGAACTTGACTGGTCCACACGGAGCCCTGACCTCAACCCCATCCAACACCTTTACAATCAGGTAACCATCAATTACTTTATAAACTAATATGGAAGTGTAGGCTCCAGTATAACATGGAAATTAGGGTCAGTGTGGCCTGAACTCACATCGCTTTAATTTACAGGAAATGGATAAAATATAAGGTAAAAAATCTTCTACATTAAATTTACAATGTTCTCTGTGCAACTTTAAAGTAAACCTGGAAGACCAGTTTGTCCCTGCAGGTGTTATTTCACACCTGATGAGTCAGATGTGTAAATCACACCCTGGTCCAATAGATGGAAATCTCACTAAGTGGAAAAACAGGTTAGTGGACAGGATTAGGAAACATGAAACGACACAGAAGCCTGAGGTTTGGTAACTTCCTGTACCGCTGGGTAACACTGACCAAGTAGAGAAAGGACTGAACATTAGATCTTTGGATTTAAAGTAAAGGCGGCCATGGACCAAGACTGTAAAAGCAATCATTCTTTAAACACACACACACACGATGACAGACACACAAAAGGTCAATAGCACTATTTAAATACACTATACGAACAACAGTATTGGGACTTTTTTCAGTTTTTCAGGGTTTGAGATAGGCCCCTTACTTCCAGTGAAGGGCTTAATATTAATGCTCCAACAGACCAAGACATTTTAGACAACGGCATGCTTCCAACTTTCTGGACAGTTTGGTGAAGAACCTTTTCTTTACCAGCATGACTGTGACCCAGTGCACAAAGCAAGCTCCATAAAAACATGGTTAGATGAATTCAGCGTGGAAGAACTTGACTGGCCCACACTGAGCCCTGACCTCAACCCCATCCAACACCTGGATCGGAGATTGTGAGCCAGGCCTTCTCATCCAACATCAGTGCCTGAACCTCATAAATGCTCTACAGAATGAATAAGCCCAAATTCCCCAGCAACAAGGAGTGGAAGCTGTTGTTGCTGCAAAGGCAGGAGCAACTCCATATTAAAGTCTATGCGTTTGAATGCAATGTCATTAAAGTCCCTATTGGTGTAATGGTCAGGTGTCCCAATACTTTTGTCCATATAGTGTAACTACAGAATCTAAGTAGCCTAGAATCTAATGATACATTTTCACTCTCACAAGACAATCAATAACTTTCTGACTTTACTTTTAGAGGGTAATGTTGAGAGAGTAATGTTGAGTAATTTACAGCTCCGGAAAAAAAAAAGAAGAGACTGTTAAATTGCTACACAAGCACCTTGTTCTGCTTTATGAGGGACTGATTAGTGATCACCTGAATCAAATCGTATTTAATGAGGAAAAGTATATTTAAAAAAAAATAAATACTGCTGTAATCAACACTCTCCTCTTGCAATGTGACCAGCTGGATGAGAAAACACTGCTAGAAGAACATCAAAGGTAATCATTGCCATTTTGTTTGAGACAGAACAAGATTTATTTTCTTTGAATTATTCAAGTTCTGTAAACACTGCTTCATTTGTCTTATTTTGATGTTTTGTCATTTCCTTTAAAATTATGCTTTAAAGAACAGTATTTTTATTTGGAAATTAGGAGAAATATTGTCAGCAGTTCCCATAACACCTGTAGAAGAAAACTGAACATTTTTTTGCAATGGTCTCTTAGTTTTTTCCAGAGCTGTATTATAAAGTATCACCTCCTTGGAAGGGTGATCAGACAATCAGACAATTTTACCACTACATGCTTGTACTTTAGTAGCAATCTAAAAAATTATTCACAATTTATTGGCCATAAATTCTCAGTTTAAAAACAGCACGAACAGGCTTTCGGTCACAGTCCTTGGTCATTTATACCATGCGTTCACACACTTACCTGCAGTATAATAGGAGGTGTAGATGCATATGTCTGCATGTCCCTGCAGCGATGCCGCATGCTACCAGACAGAAGGCTCTGTGGAGTCCCAATAGAAGAACAGTTAGTCTAGAACTAGATTCAGCATTAATACACAGCTCATACAGAACTTTTTTTTTGGGGGGGTGGGGCATTTTTTCCCCCTAAAACTCCTCGCAGCTATTCTTCTCTTCCTAAAAGAGCATTCTACTCAACATGCTGACCATTATTACTAAAATGTTTTTATATAGCAAAAATAAACAAATAAAATAATAAAAAAAAACCCTCCTACATCAGCCCTGTCCTCTGGGTGGGAATATTTCAACTACATCATTTATTCCAGTGAATCGCATACTTAACCGCTTAGACATGACCCGAGCCCAGCGGACGAACATTACAGCATTGAGCTGTTACCAAAATGTTTTCCAGGAATCAGGGTTTACTGGATCCAATCAGATCTCGTTATAAAGCTGAAGCTGCGCTGGATCCTGATGTTAGTCATCAGAGGATGTGATGGCTGAAATTAAGACTATAATCCATAAAAGCCATGTATATACAGAGCTATTAGTGAAGACCAATGGCGGCTGTCCTTGCAGTTACAGTGCAGTATTTCTAGCGGCCCATATGAAGGGTGAAATTCTGAACTGTAATTTTCCCTTCATTAAAAACCATGTGGGCCGACAAAACACCATGAATGATGAAACGGCCAAACAGTAAGTTAGTGTGTTTTCAAAATCCTCCAATTTAGGAGTAAATACGGCATAATTTTAGCTGCCATTCTAAGCCAAGGCTAAAGCAAGAATGTGCATATGCAGTACTTGGTAAGGCTGCTTACAGTCATTTAGCTGTGCACAGGGAAGTCCCTATGAAAGTCAGTAGAGAGGACAAAGAAGCCAGAGCATGGATTACATCATCATGACAGCACATCCTGTCCTGTGCTGCATCACACATAACTACACACTGACTGCTGTGAGGGACACTCTGACTATGAGGCATTGAAAATGGAACTGCATGAGAAATTCTGGTCATTAGTAGAAGTTCTCATCCTTTTTGCACATTTTCCGGTATTACTAAAATATGTCAGAAATCCTTAAATGGCCCTATTGAACATAGAAATCATTTCGCCATAATACCATAATAACTAAGGACTAAATCTTTATGAAATTACCAACAACACTACTACTGTCTACTATGACCTTCTGAAATATGCATTTATAGGTGTTCTTAAAATTTTTGTGGTTATCATCCAGTTGTATACCACAGCATGCAACATTTTGTATCTGAGAAATTCAGGATTTATTGAAAGTGATGCAACATAACCCTGCTCAATCAAAACACAGGACATTCTCTGGATTCTTTGATCAGTAATGTTCAGGCTGCAGGTCATCCAACATATGCAGCTTTTAAATAGTGTTTTACCAGCATATAGGTGTTCATACATGACATGAAATTCCCAGCAAACAGGAGGTGATGTCCTCAGCATAAGCAGCAACAGCTCTGAGAACTTCACTGTAAATACTGTAAACTTGACCATAAAATTCAATGTTGTGCTTTGCTGGACATGCCCTATCGCCTTTGAAACAAAAGCAACCACATATGCATCCTTGAATAAAACTCCCAGGTATTGCATTAGCTTCTCTTCGCCCTCGAGCCCACCTGGTAATTTTCTCTAGGTCTTGTGTACATAACGTGCTATGTCAACGTTACAAGGTTTTTGACACACTTAAAACTTCTCTATTTAATTATTGTTAAGCTTCCTGGGTAAATGTGCATGTGTGGAAGTGATTTTAGACTTTCCTCACTGAGAGAGAGAGCCTCCTTTCCAATTAGGCTTTTGCTCTATGTGAGAGAATCCTTCTGTAGGTGATGCCACCTTCACAGAGAGCATCACCTTTTATATCGTTCTATATCATCTGTAGTCAAATCTGTTCTTTGACTAGAGTGAAATTTCTCTTTCATTTTAGTCGCTTCTGCCGTAGATGTATAGAGTTGAATTGATTTTGTGCTACTAAACACTATGAAAGCCTTAATTTTACCCCTTAAAATTACCTTAATTCTGACCTTAATTTCCCATGCAGACAATTAGGGAAAATTAAGGGAGAAAATGAACAGATTAAGGTGATTAAGGGGTAAAAGTACTTAATGTTTTCCCCTTTTTCAAATTTGCCCCTTAAATAACAGAACCTCCTGAATTAAAGCCTTATAAATAAGATTAAGGGGTTTCACACTCATGCTTAAATCAAATTTTAAGGTAAAATTAATGGCCACTTAATTCAAATGAAGAGGTTTGGTATATTTTCTGGAGTAAATTAAAGTAGGTAAGTACATTGTGTTTCGTAGTGAAAGCTTAAATAAAAAGGACCATGGCTCTCTGTGATAATGGTCTGTAGTCAGAGATGATGCTGAAGATCCAAACTGAGACTGTATTATGGCAGTACATTTTAATGATGATGATGATGCCAATGAGTTTTACCTTTACTGAGCAGTTTAGTGCTTGTGAGAGACTGCGAAGTTCATTCTCTACACCCTGACAGATGGGACAGTGATCTCCATGCAGCGCCACACTGTTCACCAGCAAGAAACTATAAACACACACATACATGCTGTTAAAAGTATACATAAAACAGCTCAAAGAAAGGTCAGGTATCAGTAATGGACAAATGGAAAGTTCCATGTAAAAGAGCTTACTTGACTCCTTTCTTTGTAAGTATGCGAGCTGACGTCACATTAAACACTTTCTCAAAGCGCTCCAGCTTATCGCGAGTCATTCTGTTTAGAAAAATTTAAGAGATCATATCGAGACAGCATGTTCAGAGCCTGATAAAACTACAAAACACCCAGCAAGGTCTACAGGCTGCTAGTGGACCTTGTTACATCGTTCAACAGTTTTATTCGGAATTTCGTTCATTTGGTTGCCTTCAAACTCACTCGTGATGAAATCCGATGTCGTGGTTGCCGATAAGGACCACAAGTTCAGTGTCACTGGGGTGACGGAAGATCTGTTTGAAGCGTCTAACATCGTCTTCCCAATCCTAAAGGAAATGGAAAATTAGATATTTAAAAATAAATATGTACAATCATCCAAACGACAACATGTAAAATGTAGTTATCGTTCCAAATACCATGCAAAACATTGTTAGCATCCAGACAAACATTGTTAAAAGACAAACATTGTCTTTAAGTGACAAGGCCTGTTGTATAGACATTGACTAAACTTTTAATTTAGGCTCAGAAATGTTATACTTTCACACATTTTATCATAAATCATATAACAGACATGCAAATAAAAGTTTCTTCAGCAAATAAGGTCTTTCTCTATGAGAAAACAATGGCACGGTCATATCAAATTACATATCTAGCCATCACTAACTATATTTAAATATTGGAAAATACACTATATGGACAAATATATTGGGACACACCTGTTGGGACAGTTTGGGGAAGAACATTTTCTATTCCAGCATGACTGTGCCCCAGTGCACAAAGCAAACTCCATAAAGACATGGTTGGATGAGTTCGGTGTAGAAGAACTTCACTGGCTTGCACAAAGCCCTGACTCCAACCCCATAACGGGTCATGAACCATAACGGCGTCCCGATACTTTTGTCCATATAGTGTACCACTCAGAAATGACTGCCTGAAGTTTGACACAATGACAGCAATTGCGAGACAAAGAGGAACTGAACAGTGGTGAGGACTCTCTGTGACGAAAACCATTACCATTCATTTCACGTTCACCAAAACTACTTAAGTTCTTCTCCAATAATATCTATTTTCAGTCTAAAACCATTTTTGCTCTTGCTCAGACCAAAAGCCTCAAATTAGCAGAAGTGTCACCACAGTTTAATCACAAGAAAATAATTTATGAGTAAACAAGGACATAGTGGTGTTTCCCAGTATGTTAATCGGGTGGCAAGGCACTGTCAAAAGATCTCGGGGCTAACGTTCCGGACTGGCAAAAGTCAGGAGATGATTGTCTCTACAGCAAGATCGGGGGCATTTGTCAGAATAGAAGGAAGAGTGGATTTAAAAAAATAATAAAAATTCGTCATAAAAACAGCTCCCCTCTGCCAGAAAGTTGTCAATGGAAAGAGGGTTCACTGCCCAACATGACAATGACCCAAAGCACATAGCAAAACTGACCACAGAGTGGCTGAAGGAGAAAAAGGTGAATGTCCTTGTGTCGCCAAGACTTGAAACCTGTTGGAAATCTGTGGAATGACTGCTTGCAGTCTACCAATGGTCACCATCCAATTCTTAAAGAAGAGTGGGTTCCTGACTGTAATTAAAGCAGAGGGTGGTTCCACAAAGTACTGACACAGGTGGGAGATCCTTTATCCATCTCGGCGATTCTGGTTCTTTACTTTATCTAAACTGTAAACCTTTCACTTCGATGTTTTTTAAATGTTTTTGTGTCTTGTCTTCCTTTCAGGCTGCAAAGCAGCAAAATGTGAATGTTTTGAAAGGGGGTGATTCTTTATAACAACCGGCTGCTCATGTGTTGACAGTAATTAAAACCACAGTAAAAAAAACCCTGAACATTATTTTGATGCCGTTTGCTTTTTGACAGAGTGCCGTCACTGCTCCTCACTCAAACACTAACTGCCACAATTATTTCCTGCCACTGGCCCGGTTAATAGACACACATTGTGAAAATATATTTAATATACAGAGCATACTGCATCCTCCTGTCCTCTGAAGCTTGGACTTTCAGTATTAACTTGGTCTGAACTCCTAAGGACATGAGTCTGTATTTGACGTTCTCCGTTTTGAAAAACACACAGTAGCATTCTTCTCCACAGCCAAACTCAAGAGTATAGATAAAGGCTTTCTTGTCGTTTTTTTCACCTCAAGAGAAGAGGTGAACTGACCATCAAAATCCGTCACTTTTAAAAATCATTAGTTCCGTCCCACCCACTTATCTGCCCCACCCCCAGTTCCAGACCACACCACCAGTCTCCCAACATTAAAAATGCTTCCGATGCCCTTGCTGTAACTGACTTCCTTACAACCTGCTTATTTATTTTCCCCTTGTTCTTACAATAAAAACAAATACTGATTTTGCAAAAAACCAAAAAAAAACAACAAAAAAAAAAACAAAAGCACATGTGGAAGCTGATGGATTGTCCACGAATGACACAGTCCCATGCATAAAACTATACTATGTTAAATTGCTATGCTAATATCACATATAAAATTTTTGTTGAAGGTTAATTTAATCCTCCACATGTCTGAAAAGTGTTACAGTATATCTTAACTGCATTAATCTATTAGGGTCACATCATATTTGCTGTTAACCATTGTGTTGGTGTGCGAACACAGCAGCTATGCGAGCGGCATTGTTCACATACACATCTTTGTATCTTTTGTCTATCTAGTGGATTAAAAGATATATCTACCATCAGATGCAGTCAAGGCTTGAACATTAACTGCTGACACAAGAATTAAGAACATTAACTGCTGACATTAACAGTGGACACTCTTCAGTTTAGCACGACAAGCTCAACAGTGAACATGACACTGTTCATTATGAGAATATGGCAGAAAACGCGGCAGAAGTGAGTGATTTGGTCATTCTGCTGACATCACATTGTGGTATCCTGCTTCCACTGGTTATGCTGGTACTGCATGTTTTGGACATAAAATGGAAATATCAGAGGACCTGCCCAATCCACGGTCTTGCTCACGTGTCATTAAAAGCACATAAAATGTCAGGCTTAGCCTTCCTTAGCAAGTCAATGTTGCACCAATTCTTACCTCACATGAAAGAGTATGGTGACACAATTGAAAAGTGTAAGAAAGGTGTAAGGTGAGGATACGGAAAAATATATTTAGCCAGTGTTTTGTCTTATTAATGACTACAGTGTTAATTGAAATATATAATCTACACAAGTCATCTAAATGGTGGAATGAAAGTGACTGAAAATTACACGTAATGTTCATGAAGGGCTTAATCTCCTGTAACAAAACAGCTGTGACATTCCACCAGAAATTAAGTACATATTAGCTTGTAAATGTAATCAGTTCTCTTCTACACACAGCAGCTGATATGTAATTTGTGGAAGTGATTACGTCTTCATTTCATTATGGCTGATGGATATGAGAGAGGCCATGAGGAGCAATGTTACCATACCAGATAGGCAGTCTTTAAACAGAAGCTGTTTACGTGTAACATACACGACTCACAAGAAGTTAGGGATATTATTTACATGAGTGCTTTTCCTATTTCCTCTGAATTTTAATGAAATAAGTAAAAGTTCCCTTTGATATTACTAATAATGTATGAGAAGAAACACCATTTTCATT
>JBBPCX010061624.1:0-14137 GCA_037974365.1 Hydrocynus forskahlii | reverse complement strand
ACACACACACACACACACACACACACACACACACACACACACACACACACACACACACACACACACACACACCCTTATTAGCAACTGTAAAATACAGGATTTAGAATTTGGAGCCTCTGCACTTGCTTCTTGCAAATGTAAATATTTTAATTCATAGTATCCCCAGCAGTTTCAACAGTTCAATAAAAGGTAATCATTACCACTGCCAAGAGCAACTCGGACAGTAATGGCTATTCATTTTAGGACACAAAATGAAAACCAAACTTCAGGACACATTGGGCTGAAGACTAAAACCAAAGTCCAAAACAAGCTCACATTAAATAAAAACAGCTTACATATAATACATGTATTCAAATAACTACATTTACTAAAATAACTATATTTTGGTAGAGCATTTAAATAATTTATGCTGCTCATTATCTTTTTTTTTTTGCCTACAGATGGTGTCAAGGTGTTAGCAAGACTCTTTTCTACTTCTGTTGCTATGCTGTTATCTAAATATCAAGCAGGAAGCTGTGTTTTCATACTTGGAATTTCTAAAGGAATTCCCTCTAACAGAAGTTCCTGGATGCTGTACTAAACCTTAATACTCAGAATGAACCGTGATTACAAAACGCTCTTCAGTTTCTACCTAGGACTCTAGACAAGTGTTTCAACTGGGCAGAATTTTTTAGGATGCTGCCACTTGAACACATCTGTGTTGACAAGAGAAGAAAATGCACAGCCGTTTTTCTTCTTCTTTGGATGTTGTTGTGTTCGCTTTATGTTGGCTTGATTTTTTTTTTTCGTAAATGAAAAAAAAAAAGTAAAGCTATTGTAGAGAAAACCAGCTTAGGTCCAAAAGTATTTCCATCAAAAAACAGTCACGGGCCCTTTATACACGAAACCTGAGTGCTATGGACATAAAGTGTGATTAAGTCATTAAGACACTGTGCAACCAATTATGTTTAAAGTCAACAAAGTAGACAAACATTAACCCGTGTCGTAGTGATGGAATGAGGAAAGCTTAGAGGGGAAAACCACACGTAATCCAGAGAGGAAGGCATGCAATGAATCCAAGCACACTACTAAAGCAACTGAGGAGTTTTTCAGGGTCAGAACCGTTCTCAAATATCCCAGTCAGTCACCTGACCTGAACCCCCATTCCATTACTGAAGAAAACACTGTCACCGAAAGTAAAAAATGGCCACATTACAAGTCTGTCAAGAGATCCCCAGTGTCTGGTTATGTCTGTGGGTTGCAAACTTCAGGCAGTCATTGACAGCAAAGGATCTGTTATTAAGCGCTAACAAGACTAGGCAAGCCTCGTTTTGCAAGACTGGGATCAGCAGCTTGGGATTTGTGCCATTTAAGACACAAGAAATAACAAGGCCTTGCATTATGAGAATGGCAGTAAAGGTGTCCACTTTGGGTAACAAGTCTGTAGGCAACGGCGTTTCTTTATTTCATTAAGCGCACCACTGGCTGTTTGTGTTTCAACAACAGTCACTCAGTCAGAAGTTGTTTGAAAATCACTCCCTATTACATATATAGTGTTTATATATAAAGTGTGGATGCTATGTTTTAATAATGTTTGAATTCTCGACTTCAAATTTCTCAGCTGTTCCGTCGCCGTAGGCCGCAATAGCTGAATTTCACACCAGTACATAGAGAACAGCCAATGGGTTAATGCAGAGAGACTCAGTAAGAGGTTGTCTGCAGTACACACACTGTCGGTGATCATGTTCACACTTCACTGTGATTGGATTACGACCGAATCCCTCAAGCCTCATTTGGAAGTAGTCAGAGATGCACCTTGACTACATTCAACACTTGTAAATGGAACGCATACTGTTTATCTGCATACACTTGTGTAAATGGAGAAATGGAGAAATGGATGCCAAACACTAACTAGAATGTGAGAGGATAAACAAGGAAATACAGGATGGTTCATCCAAGACAAAAATGTTCTTGAATTAAATCCAACAGGCTGAACTCATAATCAGTGGTTTGTGAATAATCAATGTGCAGAACTGTAGAGAACCAATAAACAAAATGTGTCTTTGCCTATATTCTTGCAGATCGCACTGGATATTACGGTTTTGATGAAAGCAGGCAGCTTGAGCACTAAACCAGACAAGCAGAAAGATCTGCATATTTAACATTTACCCATGACGCTGTTATGGGAGCAGTTTTAAGCTCCACAGGGTTATCACATGCATTCATTTTACAGCAAGCATCATCATTAGCCTTAATGTAAGACAGCGTGCCTGTTTCTTCACATCCCTGACACATAACACTGCACTATACTTAAACTGCTATATCAGATATATCTTTCCACCACCAAAGTTCACTCTGGAAGTATTACTTAACACTACCCTACTGGATCAGGTGCTGCTCTGAACTGTATGGTGCAACTGGTTCTTTCCAGGTATATTTTAAAGGGCTTTACTACTCCGATGAGCCGTTTTAAAAAAATGTTTTAGTCCTTGTCAGTCTGAGTGTGCCAACAGAGAGCAACACAGTGACTCTTATTTTACATTTAAGGAGATAGAAGAGGAGAAAGGTGAGAACAAATTATCATGTCCTTGTGAACACACTGTCCTTTCTGTGAAAAACTGGCATTAATGGATTCAAATCAGTTACCACACACACACACACATATATATATATATTAGAAACACATAAAAAGGGGTGTGTGTCCAGTAATGTATGGGATATTTAAAAAAGGCTTTGGAAGATTATGCATAGTTTTTTATTTTTCAGTTAAGCCAATTTATTATCATTTGTATAAATCCTGATTACAAAATTAAATCATCAAAACAAATTAGCAGATTACTGAATTACTAATATAAAGGACAGTAACAACCCCCATATCAATGGAAATCCCTTCTGCTCAGTAATATGTTGAAGTTTTCATCCTATGCCCAGACAGTTCACCAGAGTTGAAATCCTGCGGAAGTGAAAAATGCATTGCAACATTAAAAGGTTTAAAGTGTAAAAAAATGCAGACATAGGAAAAACACTGAGTGACACTTCAAAAGAAGCAGTCTACACCTGCTCTAGATCTCAATTAGAGGCAATATCAGATAATAACAGATGTCTCGGGAGAACGTTTGTTCAGAGGCAGTAAAGGAAACTTTACCACACCCAACTTAATTTTCTAACACAGCTCTGAAACACAGGGAGTGCAGCATTCTGAGCTTAAGGGAGGACCCTGTTCTCCTCCGCAAGCTCAAACAGGCAAACTGCCCTAGACAGCCATCCTCGGTCAATCACCTGAGGAGAAATCTAAACAGCATCGCATAAAGGTCTGAACTGGCAGACTTTTCCAGCTCTGCAGAATGAGTTGTAGTTTTGGACAGAATAAATCAGATCTGTCTCCCTCTTCTGCTCATGATTGTCCATCAATAAGCGCATGCACTTTTTGAGAGGAAAAAGAAAGAAGGAAAACAAAAAGAAAACATCAGTATATATACATATACGCCATGGCAGCTGATTATTTGTTTAGCAAGCCGAGCAGAATGACAAGGAAGAAAACTTACCATAAAATGATCATAAAATTTACTTAAGAGTTACTATTCATAGTCCTGTTCAGTTCACAGATTTCAAAACAAAACCCTTACGTGAAATGTGTGTGAACGAGTGCATGTATATTTTTATTGCTCAAAAACAAATTACTGGCTTCTGACTGATGTTTAAATTCTACTGACATTTATTGTACAAGCATGAGAAACAGCAATACGTTTAGGAAGCACTGAGCTAAAATATCAGCACTATTAATCTTCCTAAATTTGTAACCTACATGGTCATAAATATCAGATTTCTCTATAATACTGATTTCAGTCCATTTCATAAAAATGTATGTACCGATACTGGCAGATTCCCATGTTGGTGCGTGCCTACTGTCTGTGTCTAAACTTTATGCACAGGTCTCAGGGTAATGAATCAATGCAGTAATCTAAAGGTACATCGTTTGCTGTGGGAGGAGGGCAAGGACCTGGACATTCAGCAGGAAATGCAGAATTGGGGCTTATTGATGAATCATCATGCACTGGAGCGAATGACAGTCGCTAACTCCTGAACCCTAAATAAAGCTCCTGGTTGCTATGCAGCCAGAAGAACAATGAGAAGCAGCACTGGACAGTTATAGAGCTATCTCTCATCTATAACATTATTTATTGACTATAAATCTGACCCGCTCATCAGCAGTATAGCGCTGTAGGGTGTGCTGAACTATGGCAGAGGAGCTAAGGAATCACTAGGAATCACTGAAATTAGTTGCTGTTTGGTGAACTAGTTTTTCCTTCTTTTCATGTGTAGTCACGTAGTTGCTCAAGAAGTCCTGCTATCCATCATAATGTACTGCGCCCCACCAAGCTCTTCACAAAGTTCTGCCATCATTTCTTGACCCATCTTTTATGCCATGACTGTACGAAAATGCTAGTAAATTTCATACCATGACATGATCACTTTTGATCTTGATCAGAATCCCACATTTTAACATTATTTAGAATTTATAATTTGTACTATTGTCGCCTGTGCAAGCTCTGTCATGAAACACAAAGTAACATGCTCTCTCATTTCTGCCATATCATGACTAGCTTGACCACTTCAGAACGAATAATAATAATAATAATAATAACAATAATGATAATAACAATGATAATAATAATAATAATAATAATATTTTTGCCCTAAATAACATTCTAAACAGCTCTGACTTATTAAGACATGGACTCTACAAGACCTCTGAAGGTGTGCTGTAGTATCTGGCAACAATACTTTAACAACAGATCCTTTAAGTCCTGAAGGCTGCAAGGTGACGCCTGCATGAATCGCACTAGTTTGTCTAACACATCCCATAAATGCTTGAGTGTACTGAGATCTGGGGATTTTGGAGGTCAAGTGAACACCATAAACTCGTCATGTTCCTCAAAGCATTCCTGAACAATGTTTGCAGTGTGGTGGGGTTTGTATGCCTTCACAGCGCACTCGGATGCCATCTCTTCCCCAGGTGCACATGCACCCAGCCATCCACTTGGGGGGAGCCATTCATCAGACCAAGCCTCCTTCTTCCATTGCTCCTTGGTCCAATTCCGCCCATTGTTGGCACTCTTGGCGGTGGACAGAGGACAGCACAGACAATCTTAATGGTTTGCAGCTACACAGCAAGCTGTCATACAGAATGTGTTTTGACACCTTTCTATTGTAGCCAGCAATTTGCGCTACAGTAGTTATAGGATTGGACCATAAACATGATCGGACTCCAGTCACCAGTTCACCACTTCTGGTAGGTACCAGAGTGTGAATTACCCCTGAATAATTGGGGGGTACTGCCTTCATAACACTGTTAAGAACCCCACCCCACTGCTATTTTTGTGTCTTTGGAGGGGTCTGCGTCTTGATCGGGCGGGGTATAGTACCCCCCAGTACTCCCCCGTAATTCGAACCCTGGTAGGTACCTACCAGCGCATACTGGGAACACTTCACAAGATCTGTCAAAATCCCTCAGATCCTTACACTTGCTCGTTTTTCCTTGCAACACATCAAGTTCAAGAACTGACTGTTCACTTGCTGCCTCTACTGCTTGACAGACGGCATCTTTACAAGATCATCAAATGTTCTTCAAATCCACTTTAGTGGATTTAATGCTGTGGTTGATCCGTGTAGTTCCAGTAACAATTCACATTGTATATTCAGTATAATTATAAAAATAAATCTGAAAAGTAAAAAATAAGCAAAACAATTAAACTTATAAAGAACTACATAAAATTCCCTAATACTGTCCTCTAGAAACACCAAAAGCAGCAAGAGGGCTAGTTGTTTATCAAGGTATAAAAGCTATTTGCTTTATAAATGTCATATATCAGGATTTTCACAATATCTTTCTGTTTTACAGAAAGATAATCTCACATATCACCACTTTCTCATAACAATTCTTCAGCAGGACTGTTTAGGAGAGGGTGACTTTCCTCTGCTTTGTTCTCATCACATCACTGAAGTTACACCCTTTAAACTTGTTTTCTGTAGAAACCTTGACTAAACGAAGCTGCCAGACAGTTCAGCTGAAACCAATTACACAAAACATGCTGATATTCTGCTAAGATTCGAGCCTACCATTGTGTTGTACAACAGCAAGCTGTACCTCAGTGCACTTGAACCTCACTCACATGGAAACACAGGCGTGTTCCAGTACTAGACATACCCTAGAGATTTATGTGTGGAAAATAACAAAGCTCAGGAAAAGAACAGATTCTGCATCCAGCTGAGCTCCGAGTTCTCAGAACTAAAGACACAGAAAAAGTAAAAAACGAATGTCATGTTCATACAAAAAGGAACAGCACTATTTCAAATTGACAAGTGTTTCACACTGACTAAATACTGACAGCAGGATATTACAAACAAACAAAAAACATCATACACCACTAATTAACATCAGCGTGAGCAAGTCAAGTGACCTCAAGGGAAGCACACTCTAAAATCAACACCACTCCAGGATGGCCAGACTCCAGCACCGTTTTTCTGCTCAGACACACCTGATTCAACTCACACATTTATCGTCAGGTTTAGTGGGTGTGTTTGTGCAACTATGAGCTGAACCTATGACACTTGAGCAGGCTCATAATGTACTTGGGCAAGCTCATAATCTGTTTTTATGATTATTATTATTATTATTATTATTATTATTATGTAGAGTGCAGTCCAGCTCAGATAAACAAAAACATGCCATTCAGTTCTCTTAGATAAAAGTATTAATGACAGACATCAGAGACTGCCTGTTCAGACTAATTTTTTTTTCCTTACAGCTATTTGTGTGTATGTGCACATTACATGTACATACAATAGACAGAGACAGACAGACAGACAGACAGACCGACTCCAGTACTACTCAGTCAGCCTTTAAGAGTCAGCCTTTATGACAAAGTGTGTACTAAAAGATCCAGCATAAACTGCAATGATTAAAGTAAAAATGTTACCTGAAAGCCTGTCACAAGTCTCAAATCCATGTGAAGCCATCTATAGGCTAAAGCAGTATTAATCTCATTAGTCATGAGAATAAAACAACCTTTACCAGACCAACAGAAATTAACATCATTATTGCAATGTATATTCAGATTCTCTTTATAAAGTACCTTCCACATTTTCCAGGGTTGTTTTCATGTTTACACAGTTAAAAATGTATGATTTAGGAAATGACTGGTTAACTTCGTAAAGGAGAATTTTAACCGCTCTTAAAAGTCTGTTGCAGAGTACCAGTCCTGCAAATAATTCTGTATGATCATTATGAACATCATTACGCGGCCAGTTTTTTTTTTACATATTATGGCACATATTGTATATGTATAACCACACACAAAGTGCTACAGATTAAATTATTAACAGCTTCTATAGCATTTTTATCATGTTATCCATGCACCAGGCCTAAAGGTACTCTACCTGCCTGAGTTCTCAGATTAGGTCCAGCAAGGAAAAATTATGTCAAATCTGAACTACCCTCAAATATGCACCGTCATCAGTTGTCATCCGAGATTTCTCACCTGGTCGTATCATGTGTCTGGAGCAGTAGTAAGATTACATCTTTTCAGGGATTATCACATGAAGTAACTGGGTGCAAACAGGGAGTTAAAATATGACGTCCAACATGGGGACATGTCTTCACATGTGTAGGCCCATCCAAGGTATCCACCTACTATAATAACTAAAATGCTGTGATAATTCAGGGTAACAGGAACCAGTTATCCTTATGGTGATGGAAATAAGCCAGCTGGCCTCCATTCCCGTTGGGCTTTTATTCAGTATTAGCCCTGTTAGCATTTTCATTAGATAGTCCACTCCAGGCCTCTTCTGAGTTCTAGGGGAACAATAACTATGCACTGCAGGTATGACTTCACCACAGATCAGGAAAGGGGGAGGAAAAAGAAAAAGAAAAAAAATCAATATCCATTAGTGAAACAGAGCGGTGCTTAACCAGCCAGCAAAGACCTCTCATGATGCAGAATCGCTGAGTTAGCCCATCGTTAAGAGTGGTCACATATCTATTCAATTAGGCTTAATATAAACTAGGTGTTTTTTTTTTTTAATCAGTAGGTTACAGTTTAATCAGGCTGTGATAGCGTTAACAGTGTAAGAAAGGCACTACTCAAATTCTGATTTGTTTTGCATAACCAGAATGGATGCTACCTGAATCTCAAACAGCAGAAATCAGGAAATCACAAAACAGTTTATGCAGCTACAATGGAAGCTTAAGAGTCTGAATGCAAATTAACCAGAGAACATTTCAGCCGCTGTAGTGCAATTCAAATGAGAACAATACAACTGTCACGTTTCAGTCAGCAATGACGACTGCCATGGCAAGAGACATGTTGCTGCAACACAAAGACGCGGTGTAAAGATGCCACAATTCCTGATGTGGCTTTTGTTTTGGCATGATAATCTTTCACTATAGAGTGTCCGAACACACATTAAAAAAAAAATGGGTCAGGAGAATTTTGCAAAAACATTCACATCCCTTACCTTTAGACTCTGTTTACACCTGGAGACTTCATGCATCTTTATTACGTAAGTGTAAACACACCGAAGACACATTTAAAACAGATTTAAACACGATTGTTGAAATCACTTCAGGAGGTGGCGTAAGATGCATTCAAGTCACGTAATGCAGCCGTATCTCCAAAACACATTTGACAAGCAAAATCCCTCCCGCTGCTGTGATGGCAACCCCTGAGGTTCTGCTTACGTTAGAGACCGCCTTTCAGACTACCACCACCTTAATTAAATAGATAGATATATGCCTTTATTGTCATTGTACTGAAGCAGGATGCTACTCATACAGTGAAACTGTAGGATTAATGCAGTGATCGCAGCTAGATCTCATGAAGTAAGATCCTCCTCTTATAACATATCCCACTTAGCTTCAATTGAGTGCTGGTTTAGACTTTGCGACAATAGACTTCGTTTAAACAAACATGGTTCATGATGGCAACAAAACAGGAGGATAATCATTATTTAACAGTCATCTTCTTGTGAACATTGACCGTCACGCAAAACTCCACTTTCCTTTTCAATAACACCAAAAAATGGGGACCATCACAGCCCATAGTAAGAGGATTTTGAGGTATATGGATTTTGAGGTATATAAAATATTGAGGTATATGACCCACATATCAGCCTCTAATTATTATCATTATTATAGTTAAGATAAACACTATGTTCAGGACTTATCTTAATATTTGCCCACTGTCCCTATGTGTGTCCAACGGGTGTGGGAAGACACGCCCATAACAGAAAAAAATAATGCTGCGTATGGCATGGTATTGAACTGTATAACATTATTATACTGCAATATGAATAATGCTCTTATTCATTGGAAATGTGAACATGGTTACATAAGGTATATTTTCAGCACCTTTTTTTTGTCCCATCAAAATTGTAGTGACTTGAGACACCACGGTTTTGTACCACATCAAATTCTGAGTCCTATGAATCAGTGCTGTTATAATCATTTAGTTTTCCAAACAAAATGGTTCATGAGCTCATGATTCTGTGAAGTAGTGATAATTGCAGATCCAGATTCAGCGAGCCTCCTCGCTATGGAACATTTCTTCTCCAAGTGAAAGCGAAACCATTCGCAAGGGAGTCAGGAAATGGACAGGAAATGTCAATTAACTGTGGAGAAAAGGTCAGGAGAGGGCATCAGCACAGTGAATGCACTGGACGTAGACATACAGAACCAGAGCCAGCAGTATCCGGACTCTCTGTCTAAAGGACGAACAATTAAGGCAACTGATCTGTCTCATAGATTCCTCTAGACGTTCTGAGCTACTCGTGAGGCCAGAACCCTAAGGCCGGGAGATTAAACTGGTAGGTACAGCAATCAGAGAGGGTCTACAATAAATTTACACTGAGAAGATTTTTAAGAAGTCATCATGATACCTACACTCATTCTTTTTCAACCATGATTTAGACAAATATCCAAGCTAATAATTTACTTACAGTATCAGTAAGGACACAGTGTCACATCAGTACACCAGAAATTCTCAGTCAGAAGCTCAAGCAAGGTCCATCTTTGCAAACAAACACACCTGCTGACGGTAAAAACGGCAGTGCACATGGTCAATGCTAAGCTTCAACGTTTTTAGAACAAAACTTCTTTTGTTTTATTAACTACTGCATCATTTTCATAGAGAAACCACAGTTTCACCATGTAAACATTGAAGCAAAACACTGAAAAGTAGGCTGAGGATGGTCAATACTAAGGATACTGTTCAATGTTTTGCTTCAATGTCTACATTATGAAACTTTTTACATTATGAAAATAATGCCGTATTTGCTCTTAAGATGCTTGACAAGTCCACTGTCCAGATATCCATGTTCTACAAGAAAGAGAACTAAAGTGTATATGATTCAAAAGTCAGAATGCATGCCTTCTGAATTCAACAAGATGGATTTAAAAAAATAAATAAGACTGCACTACCACCTACACCATATCTGCTCATATTTAGGAGGAACACATGTGTCAGCCAGGCCAATGGCAGAATTTTGAGCACTGTCACACATGGCTCACCCTGACTAGCATGAGGCACCAGAGCCTCCAGTTGTTCCTCACCTTCAGGAGACATCTGAGGCCACATAAAATCAGTGCAATACCTTTTGTAGCCATTCTAGCTGATAAAACCCCAATACACTGGGCCCTTATCTTCTGCATTTTCTGCGAAAAGAGACTCCCATTTGCTCAACGGACCAAGGAGAAATGAGAAGGCAAAGGCGAAGAGGGCAGCCCATGCTTGACCCTTGAAATTTCAGCCAACATCTGAAGCTTATACTTTATATCTAAGGCCCTCCAATCACAGAGGATCCTACAAAGCTTTGTGTAGCCTTCTTCTTTCATGTACAAGCTAATTATCAAGTATTTCATGACTTTTAAAAAAGCACAACTAGGGCATATGATTAGTGGTCACGTAAAGCTGCACACAGAACCCCCTTCTAGCTCACATGCCTTGCAGTCATGTGACAAGTGTACCAACAATAAGCTCTGAATGTTGACTATATAAACAAACAAGGGGAAATATTCATGTCAAACATGGGATGACTTGAGGCCATGACAGAAAGGATGGATCAGTAGTCAGCGTGGATCAGCCTCTTATCTAAATGAACTCTCTGAAGCGATTCTGTAAAATTAAAAAAAAAAAAGCTCAGTAACAGCTTTGTGTAGAACAGCGTTAGCACTCATGACTGCATCCGCTCTAGAACGCCTGCACCTCAGTCTCCTCACACACTTGGCAAGGCTGAGAAATTAGAAGTGCTGACTGAAATTGGATGGGAAAGGTTTGTGTAAAGTGTAATCCTCCGGAGTTTTGCAGTTCTGTGAAAATTAATGTCGTTTTATGCAGGAGTCTCTAAATATAGAACCTCACACAAACAGATCCTATTTTTCATACACCGGGATTCAATGGCTCGTACGAAACTTCTGCATTAAACTGCGAGACAGTGTAGCCCCATCCCCTATATGACAGCGTTTGTTTGAGCTGATAAGGGCCACTCCAGAAATGTTATTTTCCATTTCTTCACGCATCCTCGTCTTATCAGGCTGTCCCTGTGGCTTTTCTTGCTCGTTGTGCTCTGCACAGAGGTGCAGTGCAGAAGACTGCATGACCTCTCAGTTTCTCTCCGTTTCTCTTTCCATACTGTCGCTTACTGAGGTCTACTGCATAGGCATCACATCCAAGCTGCATTCCCAACTAAAAAAGCATGTCAAACGTCAGTGTAGTCTTGGTTCTCTAAAGGATTAAGGATAAAGAGGCCTATCAGGCACACCTGTCAAAAAATAAATTTATTATTAGAAGCGTGGGGCTGTGGGGCGCCCTGCATATTTCTCTGTGCACAGAGGTACAAGCATTATTGCTCAGATGCAACCTTTGTGATTTGATGGTTCACATTTGTGTTTGTGAGAGACCCATATCTGCAAACACAGCACCGAAAGGACCCACACATACAAATTAGCCGCTGCAGACACATTTCCGGCAGGGGCTGATCGCAACAACATGAACGTGCAGTGAAGTGTGATGTTTAACGAAAATCCAGCCTGTGCATTCTTTAAGATCAAACGGGCACATACTGCGTTTCTCACTAGTCTAGGACCATGAAATCAGCTCGAATGTGACTTGGAAAAGTTTTGGCGTCTGAGGGGTTGCACGACTTTTGTGCCGCACTTAGGTTAACAAAAACATCCTAAAAGAGTGCAGGAATCTTACTTGCACATCTGTCTTAATCACATCAAGAAGAGGCAAAGAGACTCACTGGGATGTTTCTTCTCTCAAACATTTTGCTGTGTAAAGGAGGCACCGAGCCAATACTGTCATACAAACTAGATAAGCTGCAGATGCCATTTTTTTCTCTACATTGCTGACACAAGGCTATGCTGCCTCATCTGTCCAGCCTTGAAATGAATGATGGTTCTCCATCAGAGGAGCACTATAGTATACGTTAGGCTGTCAACTCAAATGGCTTACCTAATGAAAAAGAAATAATCATTCAATGCTTTACAGTCTCATGTGATGCAAACAGCATGTGCGTCAGGAGCAATTAAAATAGTGCATAATGATCAATCACTTGAGTATTATAAAATTAATGTACTATTATTATACTGTAGCTTCCCCTGATTGCTCCCAAGAAGAGCCTGTCCATTATAAACAGCCATTATTATAATCAGTAATTGCACCAATAGAAACACACCCCTCACTGTTTCCTGGCAGAGTTAGTTCCCATTGCTTGCCAAAAGACAAAGGAAGCAACAGTTACAAGCAAGTCTGTGGCTGTCTTGATTTTTTAACTTGTAGCCAGTTAGTTGCTCTGTGAGATAAAAGCAAGCAAAATAAAAATGCAGCACATGGTTCATTGCTTCTGCACAACATCAGTATAGTCAACCGGTCTGACAGTATGGGAAACCTGTACAGAACTACACAAGAGCCATAAGCGTGACTATTTTCGAGCAAAGCACATGTATTTAGCCGTAAGGATTATCTCACAGACAGTCAATGATAATGCTGCTCACTCTAAAAAAAAAACTAGAGCAGAAGTAGTGACTCCATTCAGCTCGAGTGCAATCCAGCTGAGAGCCGCCAGAAGAAACTTTCACCTGGGTTCCACCCTGAACACAGTATATACAGTACACAGTACATATGTCAAAAGCAACACTGAACATTTACAGGCACAGCAGACAAGCAGGATCTGAGACTGCATGCGTGAAACAGAGACCACCGCTCTCCATACTGACCCTACACAAGGAGGAGAAAGAGCACTGATGAAAACAAGACCAGGATTTCAATGGAACAATGACTACATTAAAATTCTGATGCAACACCTGAATTTGTTCCGCTCCAAAATACCAATGACTATCGTTTCCCTTCCATGAACTACAACAGAAAAGACACAGCCCGCTCCATTTTTATCCTACAGCAAGATGCTGGCTGAAAGCATGGTCATTAATCAGCTTCACAGTTCAGAGCCTGATTAATCAAAGCCTTTAGCATACCTAAAAATACTATTCGCGCCACATACACTATCTGTGTTCAGACCACAGCCTGGTACGCGTCACTCATCTCATCTAATCACATGCCTGCTTACTTCCTTTCTGCACAACTGTCTGGCATATGCTAAATAGGTTCGAGATGAAAAAATGTGCTCAGTAAGCTGGTGCAGGTTGAGCTCCAGTCTGCTGCCAGAACACTGTATCTACACAAAATCTGTTTTAAGACAGGAAAAATGTTTAAAAAGCACACATCATGCATTTTTTTTTAAATACACCCCCCCAATCCCCCACCCCAGAAATTACATCCACGCTGAGTGGCTATTCAAAAGGCTGTCCAGCCTGAAATAATACTGAAGCCTTAAATATAAATAGGAGAAACTAAACTGGTGTGGGCCGAATAGGTGAATATATATACATGTTGCTGACGTCACGAAAACAGTGAACTAAAAACGAGCTGTTTATTGTGGCTTATTTTCGAAATGTGGACAGTAGTGAATGGTATGATCTGCAACTTAATGTTTACAGACTGAATCAAGCTCATTAGAAAAACGAGGCCGTTACAGAATTAAGAGCATTTCCAAAAATACAGGTGATCACTAAAGGACACACACACACACACATACACAC
>JBBPCX010061594.1:0-14138 GCA_037974365.1 Hydrocynus forskahlii | reverse complement strand
CTTAACTAAGGAAAAAAAACAGCAGTCCACCATTACCTTCTTACAAAACATATTCTGGTTTGTTTAACTCGTGTGTTCCTTCATCATTTTGTTTGTTTTCAATATTAATCTACAATGTAAAAATAATAAAAACAAAGAAAAAAACATTGAATGAGAAGTTGTGTGTGTAAAGCTACACGGTCCGTTTGCATAATGTAGTCTTTTAGTGGCAGTATTTCAGACTAATTTGATTGCAAAGTCTGAAAACATATTCAACGTTTAATGTTGTACATAAAGTTCGAGAGGTCATTTGCACAGTATAATCTCTTAGTATCAGTATAGCAGAGGCCAGTACTGCCAGTAACAAATAATTGCAAAGTTTGATAAAGTTTCCATCATTTAATGCTGTATAAAAAAATGTAATAGCAACATAGAGCTGGTGACCTGCTGGTTGCAATTGGAAGGTCGTGGGCTTAAGTCCCAGGACTGACAGTGGCACCATAGCTAATATGCAAATGATGGATAAATTCTCATTTTAATCCTATTATTTTATTCTACCGTCAGGATTGTGTCCACTGACGACATGATGAGAGGGGTCTTTCCTGACACGGCGCGAGTCTACGACTTCATGTCTGACATGGGTCTAACGCACAGTTGGGTAAGGTTCTGAAACCAACAACCATGTGTTGAACTCTCAGAAGCAGTGTTCCGCAGGTTAAGTGCTGTCTGGTTCTCTGTGTGTCTTCTAGGCCAAGGCTGTCAGTGACCACTTCCCGGTTGAGGTCCAGCTCAAATGAACCACGCTAAAGTTCTGCATGAACAAAAGCTCGCGAGACGTCATGTTTCTTAACAGTAAAGTCAACAGAGTAAAAACTGGCTTGAGTTTGTTTTTTTCAAAACCTACCACGTGTTGTGATCTCCCCATTCGCTTCCATTATAATTTTGCGCCAAGAGGTTCTCAGTTGTGCAGACTAGCACGTTGAAATTATCTCGTGGTAACTGGCTGTGCGATCCAGATGCAGTGTATAGAGACTGGGTTATGAAACAGCTGGAGTATTCCCTTCAAAAAGCCATAAAAAAAAAACCTCCATAAAGTTTATTGCAGCAACAACAAAGGCCTATCAGGAACATCCCTATTAAAACTCAGGTTTATTCAAGGCCATCACCAGCCTGTTTATCAGTAGAGCCAGTTATATGGTGGCCGTGATGCTGCTCCAGCTGCGGCGGGTCATGTTCAGTTATGTAATCTCGTATCAAATTAATCACCCGTCTCTCTGTGGCTGAGCGACATAATGACCATCAGGAGTGACGCTAACAGGAGAGAGCTGTTAGCGCTGCGCGTTACGAGTAATTAGGTTTGTCTTCAGTGGCATTAAACCCAGGTTTATCTCAAATGGCTCCCGACTACTTATACAGTCAGCTATTTAAGTTATGAAATTAACACTTCTTGGAGCAACAACAATGATCTAACAGGAACAGCCTTAATAAAACTGGGCTGTTTAATAGTAAGGTCAGTCATGCGGTGGCCGTGATGCTGTTCCAGCTGCGACGGGTCATGCTCTCTTGTAAAATCTCATATCAAATTAATCAGCCATTTCTCTGTAGCTGAGCAACATAACACACAAGCACTGATGGGTCTGTTAGCATGCTTACAGGGCCAAGAGTGCTGCACATTAGAAGCAATTAGGTTTTCCTTTAGTGGCATTAAACCCAGGTTTATCTCAAATGGCTCCCTACTCCATATATATTGTGCTGTTTATATTGCACTTCTACACCATAGTGCAGTTTGTTCAGTGTGGACTTACAAATATGGCTGAATCCCAAATGGCTACTCATTTGATATATTTGGGAGCTGGAACCAGCATTTTTATTCCAAAGTAGTACCCTATGTAGGGAGGAGGGAGCTGTTTGAAACTCATCCCAGTGTGGGAATAGGGACATGCCACAGCATTGGCTTGGTGCTAATATAAGGAAAATTGCATTGGGGTGCTAATTGACCATAACGTGTCAATTATTATATGACAGGTACATGAAATTACTGCAATATTTTGTAATAGGGACTGAAAAGGGGCTGTTTTTGGAATTCTCCAGAATGCCCTAGTGGCTTGGCATCAATAACATACCATAACGGGGTAGCTGGTGACCTAGTGGTTACGGAGTTCCCAATGCAATCAGAAGGTTGTGGGTTCAAATCCCAAGACTGCTAGCGGCACCACTGAGGTTCCCTTGAGCAAGGTACCATCCCCCACACACTGCTCCCCAGGCGCCCCTCATTGGTGGCTGCCCCCTGCTTCACTTGATGAATGGGTTAAATACAGAGAAAGAATTTCACATTGGTCACACTTAGTGTTGTGTTGTTGCGTGACTATAAGAGGGCCACTGTACTTTAATAGCATGTCTGGAACGAACTATTCTGTTTCTGGAGAGTCAATTTCCATCAGAATTTGGCGATCTACCTGCTCAAACACACCTGATTGAGTTCTTCTGTTAATTGCCAGGTTTAGTAGGTGTGTTTACCTGTACAAAACTGTGCTGGAGACACACACCACAGCTCTGAAGAAACTATTCATCACTAATACGATCAATAACAACATACTTCATTCAACAAGTGTTTTTTTTTTTATTTTGTAACTTTCATAAGAGCAGTAAGGCTGTGCATTATCATGATTCTGTCACAGGTAAGGGGGTTTTAATCTGCTTCACACTGTGAGACTAACACCCCTACCTGTAAAAAAACATTGATCTCACAATGCACTGGATCTTTTCCTTCAGCATCATAATCAGTCTGAATCACTGTAAGGTCAGAGATTTAAACAGTAATGAACATTCCACACACAAGCGGTCATGTTTAATGCTATAAAACCGTGATAGATGGCTGCAAGTTATTCTCAAAGAAAAACCCCAAACAATCCAACCAGACATAACTAAACACTGAAAACAAATTTCCATCTGTCCATTTAAACAGAAGGCAACTGCATTTAAAGGCATCCAGTTGTAATTCAGTGCTGTTTTCAGCCCTTCTTCTGCTTCAGCATGGCCATGTACATCCCCAGAGACTTCTGGATGGAATCCCGGGTGATGAAACTGGCAAAGTTTTTAATGTCAGCTTCTCTTTTCGCCACCATTTTATCTAACGTGGGCTTCCTCAGCATAGACTTGCTTATCTGCCGGGCATGATCTGTGGATGTGACACAACACAAGCGTGTGACAACAGTAACGGCTTGGCTCTCAGCAATGCTTCAGTCAAATAAAGTGCAAAGGATCAGTCTAACCAGGAATGGCAAACCACTTGGTCATGGTTTGCATGGCTGTGCTGAGAACTTGATCCTCAGGAACCAGCTGGTCCACCACGCCGATCTTCAGGGCTTCTGCCGAGTTGTGCATCAACCCAAACTGCACGGACAGCTCTGCTACTCTGTGGCCCACAGCATTCACCATCGTATCCACAAACCTGACACAGATACCAGAAAACAGCTTCATCTTTGCTGACGCAATACCACTTTTGCTTCTCTTAAGTTTTATTTTTATTATTCTTCTTTTTGTAGCTGGAATATAGCACTGCTTTTCGTCTGAGCCCATAAATTCCAATGGTAAAAAGTTATTTAATATCTGGTGTATTGTGTGTGTATTCAGATTTTTGATCGGTTGATCAGGGGCACAGTACTGATCATTTAAAAATTGGATTTTTGTGGTTGGGACGCCTCCATAATGTATGGGGAGAGAGAGTGAAGGGGCGAGTCGCCTTAAAACAGTGTGTACAAGAGAGTCTCAGACGTGACATCATGGCCATGGTGGCCAAAAAGTGACACAGCAGACTCATAACCAGACTTCAAGACCCTAAAGCTCAGGTCAGTTACTGAAAAAAATGTCACTGTTTGTGGTTTAATTAAAAAAAATAAATCATCATCCACTTTTCCCACCCATTTTTGGGCAAGAGTGGTTCTCTCCACCAGTTTTCAGCCAAGCCATAAATGGCTTGGTGAGAGAGAGTGAGTTACCGCCCCCTCCATCATTCAGCTGTAAAAAGTAGCACTGAATGAAGTGAGTCAGAAGGTGCTGGTTTGATTTTTTTTTTTTTTACACAAACTTTTTGGCAAATATTTTTATGATGTGGATTTATAGCAACTACACAATCACACTTCGCATTTTCTTGTGGAAGTGTAACCTAGTTTAAAAAAAAACGAAAGATCTAACATCACTAATGTGTGCTACAAACTATGTAAACTATGTTTCTAAAAACTATGATCTTTTATTAGAAAATCATACGAAAGCCTTCACTCAAACTAATTTTTGGTTCTTTATAAAAGCATTATGATACTAAAGGTCACGCACTGCAGTGTTTAGATTACTGTACAACCATGCTGACCTATGTCCCTACCCCTTAACCATAGTAAAATACACAGCACACTGCAATGCACAGCCTGTGACTTGTTTAGTAAGCAAACATAAATAAGCATGTGTCCCATTAACTTAAATGAAAAAAAGGACTGTACATGCCAGTGAAACAGACACATAACAGGGTAGAGGCATCAGTATATTTACCAGGAATTTAAATAAATTCTAATACAGGGATCACTGCATAATGCATGTGCTGTTGAGAAACGGTCATCACTCACCAGAACGGTGCGACTATACCGAGCTGCGTTTCATTGAGTCCTATGCTGTAGCGAGGATTGTCAGCCATGATCCTGTAGTCACAGCACAAAGACATCAAGCAGCCTCCTGCAGGGCTGGAGCCCTAAAAACAAACGTATATAGAGACAAAACACTTCAGCAGGTAACAAACTGCTGAGAAGTTACTCCACAGTCACCTGAAGGTCCTTTTAGTGAAGTACAAGTTGTCATCAGAATCAGAAAACTTTACTGATCCTGGAGGAAACTGCTGATGTTACGACCACACAGAGACAAAAAGACGAGAACAATATAAAGTCTAAACAAAATACACTTTGCTATACACACAAAATGCTGAGGTATAAATATTATAGATGAATAACTTTAAGCAGTAGTTAAGTAGTTTACTAGTAACACAAATAGTGGTTTGGAGTTGTTCCCTATACCAAGTCTGCTATTGTACACAAAAGAGATCAGCAGTAGATCAGTAATATTGACATAAGTAGTGATGTTGCACATGGTAATACTATCACACATAAGATAGTGCACATAATGCTAAAGATTGAAACCCAACAGTCAAACAGAGCTTTGTCATCCCAGCCGGATACATGTAGTACACAGTGAGACGAATATCGTCCTCCTGGACCATCGGTACAACATAGAACACAACAGAACGGCAGCACTCAGACAGATGAGGGTTAAAAACAGAACAGTGAGGGTTAAAAAAATAAACAAATAAAAAGGGGGTGGGGATTAAAATTATATATATAAATATATCTCTGAGATACCAAAAGATCCCAGAATATTGGATTCAACTCTGATACCAATGCTCGATAGCAAATTTATTGCACTGAACACAAAACCATGTTCTTACAGCTAAACTAATTTTTCTTATCAACACAAAAATCTGAGGCAAAAGGACCACATCAATCTATTTAAATACATGAGTAAATGTAAAGAATTGCTTTACTAAAGTAGTATTAACATGAGTAAAATGTGTAAAACTCTAATACTGGGTGATATGGGGAGTCGAGCCTGTGATTGGAAGGTTATGTTTGAATCCCAGGACTGCTAGTGGCAACCCTGAGGTTCCCTTGAGCGAAGTAACACACTTTTCCCCGGGCACTGCCTCGCTGGCTGCCCACTCAGGTGAATGGGTTAAATGCAGAGGGCTTAGCAATTTCCTCTGGGACCAATAAAGTATTTTTTTTTAATGTAAAAAATAGTGGAGAAGCTGCTGATAAGCAGTTTAGAATTTTTAGTGTCCAGGACCTGGAAAAATGCAATTTGTCAAAGATAATAGCCGTCTGTTCCAGCAGTCCCCACACCAGGTTACATAAGGTGAAAGCACAATACCTGTAGTGCAAGCCAGCCCAGTAACCATAAGGCTGTACTGCAATGCTTGCAGCTTGACAAAAAACTGCCTTAGCATGAGACGCTCAGAGTCATTTGGGAGGTTAAGTAAACTGGAATCACATGAATGGAGCGGCGCTGCAGAGCGACAGACACTGACTGGACTATGATTTTCAGGCTATGATATTCAGAGTCGCAGCCAGCATTACTCTGTGGTAGGAAAAAATGAACTCCCAGAGCACCCTATGGTACAAACAGCCCCACTTCAGATTGTTTTCAAAGAAATACACAAAAAATATATTAAAACTAAATACGGGCCACACAAAATATTGCCTGATAACTGGTCTCTGCAATACTGATATTGAAAAACGCTGCAATGTGCAAATAACCATCTAACCAATCACAGTGTTTCTGACAGAGCGACCAATCACAGCTCCAGACGAGATACTGGGTGTTCTGATGAATCAAGGTCAACAAAAGTATAATTTTTAACCATTAAAGGTTTTGGCGAATGCGTGCATGAATGGGTGGGGCTAATCTGCCGCAGTCAGAAGGAGATGATATTTAAATGTGTTGGTTTTGTGATGTCACAAACAGGCTGGTTTAAAAAGTGATGATACAGGCCCTTTAATCTCTTGAAAAAAAGAGATAAAAATCGCAGAACTGATATTTTGTCCATATTGTGCAGCCCCTAAACTAAATATAACCTTTTCTGCAAATATGGCTTGGACCTGGTTCCCAAAAAAGTGTCATGATAACAAATTTGACCAATATTGCCCAGACTGAGCTGCATTCAGATCCTAAGCAGCACATTTTAGAGAAGCCTAGTTCTCGGAGGGAACTCACATTGATACCTGCGATAACGATCTTGCTGGAGCCGTACAGTTTTATCCACATGTCCTGCAAGGTCCTCCAAAACTGCTCGCAGTGCTCCGGGCTCTTCCCATACATGTCCATGATGTCCAGACCCGCAGAGAAAACCTTTGGCACTGCCTACAAACAAATGCATGGAAGAACAGAAGGGCACACAGGGTCTTTACAATTTAATCATCAACTGCATTACATGTCTTGTCCTGTTATTTTGTTGCCTGTGTTTTTCTTCTCTCTTGCCCTATTTGCACTCTGTGTATGTACTTTGTCTTGTCTGCACTTCTGTAGCCTAGTGGTGTGTCTGTTTTTGTTATCTGTGGGTCTGTTTTTGCTCTTTGTGATGCTCCATGGGCCTGGAGGAGCATTGTTTCATTTCCCTGTGTACTGTGTATATTACGGTGGCCCTAAGTCGTTTGCGACACTTCCCATCACAAGTTGTTCTGTCGTGAGTGACATGGGTACTGTCCAATCACAAACAAGAAGTGTAGTCCCACCCCTTCCGCTCTCTGAAATGTGGTTGTTTTCTGAAATGTGGTTGTGTTTTGACTCTCAGGGCCACCGTAGTATATGGCTGAAATAACAAACATACTTGACTCGAAGTCTGCTGTTTTAAGAACAGTGTCCTCTGAAACGATCAGATCTGCTTGTTTACCAACTGACCTATCCATTCTCTGTCCTCTGTTCTTTCATTACAACTGCTGAGAAATAGGACAAGCTACTCAAAGCATCTCATTCAACCAAATACTTTGTTCAGTTTCCAGTATGAAATTCTACACTAATGCTAGCAAATGAAAACCAGGAAGGTTCAAAATGACAGTGATGTTTACTTAAGTTCAATTACATTGTTGATTTTAAAATTACCATGTGAAATGAATTTTAATATATGACCCTCCAGTGACCTACCGAGGTGAGAATAAATCCTCTGCAGCTCTTGTCAAGCTCGAGCTTCTCTAAATGGATGGAAAACTCTGTCAGGAAGTCCATGCTCATGCTGTTGACTGGAGGACTCTGGAACTTGACCACAGCAATGCCTGTGCAAAACATAAAAAAGATAAATCTAGATATATCCACTATATCATTTAATGAATTCCTTATTGGCTGATTGAGCATCCGAAACTGCAGAAAGAGAAGACTATAAATGAAATGTTTTCACTTGTAATTTTCACTCAAATGTCATTGAGACACATGTTAAGGAGAACTGCTGATTCAAGATCCGTAAGACCAAGAAAAAACACTGACAAGAACCTACAATAAGATTTGGATGGCACAGAAATAGTGGTGGACTGGCACTGACATCATCTACAAAGAATGGTCTGCAGGTAGGCTTCACTGTGATGCTATAATTTATATACATTTTCAGGTTTTTGGGAGTCAAACACTGTGATCTGAGACAAGAACACAAGTCGCACTGTTAAAGTACTCAAATGTGTTCTTGATATGCCCCAAACATTGAGGATGTATTGGTTTCTTACTTTCCAGTGATGTGAATGTCCCAATGTTCACAGTGGCCTCAGCCTGACTGGCAAAACATGCCATGAGGTGAGTCATTTCCATAAGTGTAAGTTTATCAATTCTCTAATTTTAAGTACACAGTGCTTTATATCTGCTTTTGAGGTGAGAAATACACATTAAAGTTGTCAAATCTTTCCTATTTGGTACCAGAAAAATACCATTGTCAATGAGTTATTCTTAGCCAAGTTCTTCAAATCCATTCTTCACATTCTTGATATTACATTAATAAAACATTATTATTTGGTTTGGGGACCACTTTTAGCACCACAGCAATACTGTAGTAGCAACAGAATTAAGTTTAATACCATATGTCATGGCAAAAAGGTATATTAAACAATATAAATGTTTTGAAAACAAGAGACTAAAATAAACAAACAAATAAAACAACAATTAACAAATAAATAATCTAAATAAGATTCTGTGGTGGTACTTTTTAAAAAACAAAGTAAAATATGTTTCACTGACAAGGCCATACTACAAAACTGGCCTGAGGGGGTTCTTCACCTTGTCATAAAAAAACGTGTGTAAGCCTAGAATGACCAATAGAACGATCTTGTACAGACTCACAACAATGGCAACGGCATGATGTGTGTGTGTGTGTGTGTGTGTGGCACTGGTACTGACATAATCAGCTACAGCAAGGTTACTTTGTTTTTTTAACCATGCCAGCGTTACTGCCAAGTTAAATATGATCCACCAGCCAAAAACATGATGCAAAGAATGGCTCAATGACTGACCAGATATTTTATAAGATGATTTATTAAGTCGTACCGGTATTGCTGTCCAGGTCAACCTTGATTTTGGACGACGTCGATGAGTTTCTGTTGTTGGAGCCAAAGCACGCCAAAGCATTGATTCTGCCATGTCTAGCACTTGCAGAGAGCTGGGAAAGAGACCCTACCAGAGAAACGAGTGACAATGTTCATTATATATATATATATATATTTATACACCTCAGAAATCCACTTTTGTCAAAAATGCCTGTGATGGAGGCCTTGTTCCCTTATGCATGGTTCCAGTTCAGGTTCTTTTACTTGGTTCCATGTCCATTCAGAGAAAGACAAGCTGGACACAGAGCAGTTTACAAGCTCCATATTAGACCATTTTACACATTAAAAGTCTAAAAACAACAGCAAATGCAAGAACAATGTCTGATGCCACATGCTGTCGATGAAGAAAACACATTAAAAAGAATTGAGATGTTTCTCCAGGCATTAAATAGTTTTACACCACCTCAAAACCCTAACTTCACATCTGTGTTGTATAAAGTTTTGGAAAACGAGGTTCGGGAAAGTTACCTAGATCCGTTTGCCAGTATAATGTTTATAAGCTGCATCTCAAACTGCATATTTCAACCCTAGATAGTGTGCAAAAAAATACAACACCGCCATTAAAAATCCATTCAGTACTGTAGTAGGTTAAGCACAAAAGTGTGTGTTTGGGGACTCAGCAATGGTAACCTTAGTTCTGTTATCTGTGTCCATTAAGTGTTTTGATAGCACTGCAGGAAGGCTAACATTCATCTGTCAAGCAAAAATAATCTTCCTCAGGAATCCCCTAGCTGATATGAAGCCAATTTCTGCATGAAAAACAACTGAAGAGGTTTATTTTCATAAATAATCAACTAATATCCACATAATAATGTGTATGTTTACATGCAAATCACTCATGCAGCCTTTCTTCACAGAGGAGATCTGGGATGTCCTACTTCTCAAAAAACATGCTTGGAATTGTTTCTTCTGGAAGGTTTGTAAACAGAAGCCTATTTTCATAAATAATTTGATAACATCCATTAATAATTTGTATGTTTACTTACAAAGTAAAATCACTCATGCACCCTTTCTTCTCAGAAGAGACCTTCTCAAAGTTTTCACAGAAGATGCCTACATGTGATATTCAGGTAGGGGTGTGTGTGTGTGTGTGTGTATGTATGTTTGTGCTTCTTTGCTAAATCTAGAAGTAATTGTGTATCAAAATTAAAAATCCCATTTGGCTAACTTTAAACTTAATCTGGATCTCAGAAATTGTCCCATACATACATAAGTCAGGATCAACACTCTTGATAAAGATGAGCATAAATAGTTTTGGGTTTAATGATCTTAAGCTCACACTGAAAATATAATGAAGTATCCTTAATTTTAGTAAAGTTACTTCAGAGAAACAAACAACAAGCACCTCAGATGGATGGGATGGTTCTTTGTTTATATCTGAGATATGTGGATGAGAAGAACCTTTTAAACCACCTTCAGCACCTAAAGTAAAGTTTGGCACTGCTCAAAGAATCTTGTTTTGATAGCAGTGCAGGAAGTCTAACGTTCATTTGAAGAGCAAAATAGTCTTCCTCACAGCCTCCCTGGCTGATATAAAGCCTGTTTCTAAATGAAAAAGAACTGATGAGGTCTATTTGCATAATAATCAGCCAACATCATTAATATGTTTACATGCAAATTGGCTAGTTACTCATACTGCCTTTTGTCAAGGAGACCTCAGCTGACCTTTGTCCTACTTCTCCAGTCTAACAGAAAGTCTAATTCAATTGTGTGTGTATGTATGTGTGTATATATACATATATTGTTTGCCAAATATTTTTTGGCTACATCTAGGACTAACTGTGTTTCACTATTAAAAACCCTATTTGATCTATTCTGAAATCAGTCCCTTAGAAATTGTCCCGTCCACACTTTATGAAGTACATAAACCAGGATCAACTCTCCTGCTAAAGATGAGCAAAAAAAGTTAATGCAAAATGGTTTTGGGTTTAATTATCTTAATTTCACACAGAAAATATGAAACAAATAGAACCTGTAAGTGAAATTAGTTTAAGGAAACGAACAACAAGAACCTTTAATGGATGGGATGGTTCGTTGTAACGGAGATGTGAAAAACCGTTTTCAGCACTTCCAGATCTTAGAAAGTAAAGAGTTACTGTTTTGATAGCAGTGCAGGATAGCTAATGTCCATTTGAGGAACAAAATAATCTTACTCGCAGCCCCCCTGGCTGATATAAAGCCTATTTCTGCATGAAAAAGAACTGAAGAGGTCTATTTTCATAAATAATCAACTAATATCCACAAAGTAATGTGTATGTTTACATGCAAATCACTCATGCAGCCTTTCTTCACAGAGGAGATCTGGGATGACCTTTGTCCTACTTCTCCAAAAACACGCTCGGAATCGTTTCTTCTGGAAGGTTTGTAAACAAATTATGCATTCAGCCACAAAAAAAGTCCTGAAGTCAGATAAAACTCAAAAGTCGAGTGTTACACGTACCAGAACAAGAAAACCGCGCTGCTTGTCTCAACAGAGCTGCCATTTCTCTCACTAGCAAGGTAGCAACAAACAGGAGTGGGGCGTGTCATCTACGTTTTCGAAGTCAATTGGCTTATAAATCCATCAATCATCCAGCCAACCAATCAGCAGGAGGAGTTTTGTAGAACGGGGCACTGATTGACAATGATCTTAACTACATGTGATGAAATGTCCAGTTTCCAACACACTGCATGGACAAAAGTGTTGGGACAGACCCGTTTTTCAGTGTTTGGGCTAGGCCCCTTACTTCCAGTGAAGAGCAATCTTAATGCTTCAGCAGACCAAGACATTTTGGACAATGCCATGCTTCCAACTTTCTTGACACAGTTTGGGGACGAACCTCTTCTATTCCAGCATGTCTGTGTCCCAGTGCACAAAGTGAGCTCCATAAAGACGTGGCTGGATGATTTTGGTGTGGAAGAACTTGTCTGGCCCCCACAGAGCCCTGACCTCAACCCCATCCAGCACCTTTGGGAATAACTGTAATCTGTGTCTGACCTCATAAATGCTCTACAGATTGAATGGGCACAAATTCCCACAGAAACTCCAAAATCTTGTGGAAATCTTTCCAACACGAGTGGAAACTGTTGTAGCTGCAAAGGGAGACAAACTTCATATTAGAAGTCTATGTATATGATTGCAGTGCCATTAAAGTCCCTGTTGGTGTAATGGTCAAGCGCACCAATACTTTTGTTTATATAGTGTATGGTGACACCCCTAATTAGTTTGTGTAGAACATTTCTGACAAATTCATTGCTAAAAGGTGCATGCATTCATGTTTATTTGCTACTTTTTAAAAAGTTACTGTAATGGACACATATAGGAGCAACAACCGCTCAAAGTGATGGGCCACACAGGCTCACAGAATGTTATACACAACATTCAATAATGAATTCAAAAGTATTGTATTGTGCACTTTTATTTTAAAAGTACAGCTATATGAACCAAAGTGCAATAACATTTGTTTGTATACACTTTAAACAAATAAGGAGCTTTTTAACAGCGGTGTTCCCTTTAACACAGTAACACAGTTGAAGATCAAATATTTCTGTAAATCTCAACTTAAACATAAATGTAATCAAGTCAAATATAAAACCAAAGCTATTCGCCACTGCAGGGCATTCACGTTTTATCTAGTTTGTTATGGGAAAAGAAGGTTCCCTCAGAGTCCAGAGCATGGGCGCAGGAACCATTATAACTTTATAAACTATTATATTTATAACCGATTTGCCTATTTCTCATTATCATGATTATTATAAACTGACTGTATAAACGGAATAAGCTTCAAGGTAGTATTTTTCGACAAGGCAGCATGAATCTTTACACATCTTAGAAATAAATATTTTGAAGAAAATATATTTTTCTCTGATTATGCATATTTATTTGTCTATTTCTCATCATTTTCAGTGTTATAAACTGACTATAAACTGTATGAACTGTATAAACTTGAAGGGAGCATTTTTCAGCAGCGTAGCATGAATCGATAGACTCTGCTGTGGATTTGCGCTACAGTAGCATTTTTCGACATGGCAGCATAAATAATCAGAACACGGCGCCCACAGTCTAGAGCCACGATCAGAACAGGCTCCTTCCCAGCAACAGCAAGTTCACATTTATAAATTTGTTTTTTTTTTCCTGAACGGGTACCAGCAGAAACATTTTTCTTTTATCACGGAGCAGCAGAAGCGTCAGTATGTTCAGTAGCGAGAGTCCCTGTTAAAGTGAGGTGAAGCACAGAAAAACTTTCAGAAGAACAGTAATTCAGAAACTGCGTTAAGTAAATAATGGGTTAACACGTGAACGTGCCCCTTATATACACTGTAACGCCCCATTTTAACAAGGATCGGCAGTCGCGGTATCAGTCCAACGCATATTTTTTTCTGAGAACCGAACTAATCATTTTTCACTGAAACACTAACGTGGAAACTGCAGGTTTCGTTCACATTTTTTTTTTCCTTTCTGACGTCCGGGCCTCGTCCACCACGCCCCCGCGGCGACTTCACATCTTTTTTTGTAGCAATATATAATTTTCCATGCACATTAGTGCTAAATTATTTAAAAAAATAAAATTTACTGAATTTGTAACATAAATATTAACGTAAATTCAGCCACATTTCCATATACAATATAACTATATAACTATAATGTTTTGGTACTGTGGAGAGAACACAAAGAAAGTGTCTTGGGATGGTGAAATACCGCTGTGGCGGGAGGTTTGAAAGTAGCCAATCCGAAAACGCTATTTATTTCTCCTTGCTGCTGATTGGCTGCTGCCCTTTGACACACTGCAGACCAGAATTTCACCCCTGGAGCGTCTCCAGTGTTCTCGTGTTTTTCGTTTTGTTCTTCTTAAAGCCCTGTATTTTCATTACTGTGAATTAAATTCATTTATTACTGTATTTCCCTGCTCATACCAAAGAAAATGTCTGTGCATGAATTACAGTCCAGTCTATACAGGGGTAACATCGGTATTTACATTCTAGCACTGCAGGAGTTCAGTGTAA
>JBBPCX010061564.1:0-14139 GCA_037974365.1 Hydrocynus forskahlii | reverse complement strand
ACCACAGCAAGGCATCAAGACCAGCACACACACAGCTGGACACTGGAGATACTACAGAATACGCCAGCATCAAAATTAACTGAGTCTTTGTCACAGATAAATATACTGCATTGATCAAATGTATGTGGACACTTGACTGTCCACATTGTTGTTGAAGGTCTCATTCCAAAACAATTATGAAGTTTGTCCTCTTTCTGATATGAAGTTTGTCCAGTTAATGATGAATAAGAGCTTGCTTCCAAAGGCAGTTTTGAACTTAGTAGTAAGTGCTGTAATGAAAGTTTTCAGTTCTTTGAGCTTGAGTGGTCTTACTGCTTCTTCGCTGGGCTGCTGTTGCTTCTAGATGTTTCCCCTTTTTAATAAAAATAATATAATCGACTGGAGCTCTAGTAGACTAGAAATGTAACACTGACTTTTGCAACTTGCATCCTAAGTCAGGGCCATTTGGAGTCATTGAGTTCTACAGTATGACCCTTTCTGTTGCCAGTGTTTGTGGAGTTTTTATGACTTTGCCAATGTCACATGCTCTCATGCGTCATCATGACAACTTCCTGTATTGGAAAATGTGATACTGTAATATGCTAAAATTAAAATCTTGCATGCATTGCCTAAATTTTTTGAGTTTTCTTATCTGTGTGACATTTTTCCTGTGTAATGTGCTTAACAAGAAAGACGAAGGAACAAGTCCCAACATCCATGACAGTTATTGTACAACTGTATCTTCTATGTGTGTTTGTGTGTGTGTGTGTGTGTGTGTATGTGCGTTTAGTTGTGAAACAGCGGTGTTCCTGAAGTGTAGGGTGTGTAACACCTTAATTCCACAGTTGTTAATGTCATTACGAGATCTTGGTTTGAACCTGTCAGTCTGAAACCCAGTTACTCACCAGCTATATGTTGCTGCGTTGCAATCTGAGGTCGCCACATTCTCTTTCATAATACAACTTTTAAAAAAGTGATACCTTCAACAACTTATATAATACACTGGCTAACAGTCCACGATGCCTGCCAATAAATTCAGTGTTAACAAAAGTTTCACCTGAGTGGAATGCTCCGGACGCCCATTCTGGACTTTTCCAGAATGCACAGATTGCCAGTCCGCCCCTGAGTGGAAGTGAATAGGAGTGCAGGACAGTAACTAGTTAATGAGAGATGCCCATGACGTGAGGAATGTTTAGGCAGCTCAAAATCCCTAAAGTTTTAAAACCCGCCCGGACGCAATTTCCAGGTCTCAAAAAGAGGACGTGTCCGGGGAAAAGAGGACGTCTGGTCCCCCTAAGTAAACCGCCCATGTTTGTGGCACTAGGCCTAATTGCCACAAGCGTGGGTGGTTTACCCCCATAACCTGGAGCACTGTATGCCTGGTCTTCTGTTGAATTATATATTTTTCTTTTCACTAATGTGAAGTAAACTTTGCCTTTGAAGAAGGCACAATACAAATAACTCATTCTTTAATTTTATTTTGATTTATACGTCTCACCTTTTACCACTTGCACATGTGCCACATTCATTTTCAGGTTTCTTTTTCTTTCTTCAGGCCTACTAAACCATGTGTGGCAAAACTTGCACTTCCTATTAATTACTCAAGAGGTGTGGAGATGATGTGAAACAGTCAGTGTCAGAAGATCTAGGGTGTGGATGTCATATTCCGATATAGCTCAGCGGGAACATACCCTGGGCACACAGCTGAAATAATCTTTTCTCATTAATGAGTGTATTTTTGTCTTTGTTTAGCATGTGGATGTGTATTTTTCTTCTATTCATGATGTTTCATGGTTGTGAAGGTGAGCTGACTGCTTCTGTGTCCTTTTCTACATTTTTTTTTATTATCAGATAATTGGGTTTGTACTAGTTTTCTTCAACTGAATAAACTTGTATGATCATGTTGTTGTGTAACACAATGTAAATCTTAAAATGAACAATTCTAGAGAGGAACAAGAGGCTGATTTTGGTTTTGGTTGGCCTTAGACAGACAGTACTATATTTCTGTATTTGCAAACATATTGGGTCAGTTTCTCTGACAGGGATTAAGCCTAGTCCTGGATTAAACAGAGCTGTGAGTAGAGATTTTCCATTGAGTGGGAAAAGGTAGTCCAAGACTAGGCTTAATCCCTGTCTTGGAAACTGAGCCATTGTGTTTATACTGTTTCTATCTACACTCCTAAAGATCAGATGTTTGTGACCCTGAGAAGGTTGCCAGGTCAATGTACACTTCCTGAATTGAAAATTTTTTCTATTTTATTGCATGTACATTGCCTTAATATTTTACATTTTCTCATATGTGTGACTTTTTTGTGTCATGTGCTCAAGACAAAAGAGGAAGGAACAAATTACGACATCCAGGGCAGTTATTGTACCACTATATCTACTGTGTGTGTGTGTGTGTGTGTGTGTGTGTGTGCATTTAGGTGTGAAATAAGAGACTTTCTAGACTGTAGGAGTGTAACTGTGTTCAGAGTCAGAGTGTTCAGTAGACTAGTGTTGAAAAGTGTGTGTAACTGCAGTAGTGCTGTTGCTGTATGTCGTCACTCTGTTCTGGAACTCAAGAATGCAGCCAGTGGAACATAATGATTATTAGAATTCTACCTTCAGTTTTGACCATAAATAGTAAAAAAAATAAGAAAACAGATCATCTGTGATAATATGTCAACATGAACACACACTTGATCCAGCTATTTATCTTAACAAACACTTATTGAGCTGAAGTGTGATAAAGTAGAGGAAACACTAAAATGTGTACCACCTTCAGGACCAGAGCTGAGAAACACTGTGTTAGGGTGTTCAAAGTTATCATAGTAATAAATTATTAATACCAAAATTGTTAATGTCATTAGGAGTTCTTGGTTTGAACCTTTCAGTTGTGTGAAGCCCAGTTACTCGCCAGCTGTCTGTTGCAGCCTGTGGTCGTCACATTCTCTTTCATGATACAACTTTTAAAAGTGATGCCTTCAAAATCTCACATAATACACTGATCAACAGTCCAGGATACCTATGAATAAATTCAACGCTAACCAAAGCTTCAGACGAGTGGAAGGCTCTAGTTACAAGAATCTATGAACTGAACAAAGTTACTGTGAACTCTGAACTGAGCTGTTAACTGTAAACTGTGAACTGAATTGCATAAAGTTACAATCATGGAGTTTCATGGTTATAGTTCAAATAAAGTTCTGATTAAACATGCAAATATTCCCTGGAAACTGACTGTTAAAATGCTTGTACATACAATTCCTCTACTGTAAAATACAATTCCACTACTGTAATAACTGTAATGCAGTTTCATTTATAAAATCCATCAAACATTATTATATTGTCTTATGCTAGTTTTAGTGGTGCCTACAGATAGCAACACAAAGCTTGGTGTCCCACTACAGTACTGAGTAGAGACTGTAGGCTGGCAGACTCAGCTGGAAGCTGTGTGGTGCCCTCTCATGCCATCAAACAATTAGAGAGCAGTTCACATGCTGTGTCTTTTGATGTGACTGGGTTGACTTTTTATGGCCATTTTACTGTATGTTATTTAATTTCCCAGCTGGTGGCCAAATATTAGGGAGTTGTCCCTGCGATCAGAAGGTTGTGGGTTTGAATCCCTGGACTGCTAGTGTCATCGCTGAGGTTCCCTTGAGCAAGATACCGTCCCCACATACTGCTCCCCGGGCGCCCCTCATTGATGCCAGCTCACTGCTGAGAATGAATTTCACATTGTTCACATTGTGTGCTGTGGGGTGATCACATGTAACTACAAGGGGCCACTTCACTTTACATTACTTATCATTTACCCACTCTAACCTGCAAGTGTGTTTGAGTTTTAGCTTTGTATAAAAGGATTCCTGCAAAAACACATAGCTAAGTTTCAAATATTACATACAGTGCTTTTATGAATAATAAATAACTTCTGAATGTGTTTGAGAGAGTAAAATTCATCCTCTTGTGTTTCTGCAGGTTGTGCACTAGAAAATCAGGATGCATTCATCATTACCAAAGCGCGGACAGGAGTGTCAGTACTGTTGCCCTGCTAGTGCACCCACCTAAACTTTACACCTGAGACATTCACCTGGAATAAATTTTATCCAAACAGAAACACATGGGAAGGGATATGCAGTGAGAGTGATCAGTACAGAAACAGAGTCCAGCTGTTTAATGCTCAGTCTCCAGGAAATCTCTCTCTACTCAGAGGATGGAGGAGAATACCAGTGTGATGTTAAAGATCACTATTAAAGGCTCACTATTAAAGGTAAAGAAGCTGAATCTTTCCTTCATAAGGTTTAGGCATACATTACAAATAATCAAAAAATCATTCACTTTTTACTGATAACATGAACATGTATTTAAATAGGTTACCTGGAGATCTTCAGTGATGTTTGCCTGTGTTTGTTCAGGATGACTCTGCACAGCTCTACTGCAGTGTCTCTTCAGATAAGGCAGAGCAGAAACAGGTGGGTGGAACTGTGAGTGTGTGTCTGTGTCATGGATGTATGCCTGCAATAATTTGTGTTATTCTTGCAGGATGATGTGACGTACTCAGCTGTAGTCCACAGCAAGGCATCAAGACCAGCACACACACAGCTGGACACTGGAGATACTACAGAATACGCCAGCATCAAAATTCATTGACTCTTTGTCACAGACACAGTAAATATACTGCACTGACTAAAAGTATGTGAACACTTGACTGTCCACATACTTGTTGAAGGTCACATTCCAAAACAATGAACTTTATTATGAAGTTTGTCCTCCTACCATGCTTGCTGTAATTACAGTCTCTACTGAAAAGACGGTCGGCTGAGGTTTGGAACAAGACGATTTAATGAGGATGTGATTCACAAGAAAACACCAGGCTAGCAGTCCCCATATCAGTTTTAATTTAATGTGGTGGCCAGTCAAGTTCTTCCTTACAGAATTTGACAAACCATTTGTTTTTAGACCTCAGTTTGTGCAGTGCATGGCTTTTCATTCTGGATCAGGAATAGGACCCTCGCCAAAACTGACCTATTTTCTAGAATGGCTTTGTTCTGTATGCTTGAGCATTAGGATTTCATTTCACTGGAACTATCCAATCCATGGAAACCATTTTTAACCTCCACCAAATCTTAGCCTTGTGTGTTTTGCTTCATCCGCTGGTTCATGGTGATGTGTGGCTGGTCATCATTAAAACCCAGTTCATGATGAACAAGAATTTGTTTTTAACTTTGTTCACGATGAACAACAATAAGTTTTTAACTTTGTAGTAAGTAGTAAGTGCAGTAATCAAGTTTTCAGTTCTATGAGCTTGAGTGCTCTTACTGCTTCATCGCTGGGCTGCTGTTGCTTCTAGATGTTTCCCCTCTTAATAATAACAATGATATAATTGTCTGGAGCAGCTGTAGTAGACTAGAAATGTAACAAACTGACTTTTGCAACTTGCATCCTAAGACAGTGCCATTTGGAGTCATGGAGTTCTATGGTATGACCCTTTCTGTTTGTATGACTTTGTTCCTTTGAGCAAATGCTCTTGTGCATTGTCATGACAACTTATTTCAAATTTAAGCTCATGATTTTTAACGTTGTAGAAGCTGTAAAGACCGTTACTGTTACATCTGTGACATGATTAGACTGGGTGTTGTCCTGGGTGAGACTGTCTGCTGAAGCATAAATGTAATGTCGAGCTGTTTATCCTAACCAGGGCTGTGGAGGGCGCTAGAGCTCCCAGCACTCACAGGGTGTGTGTGTTTGTGTTTGTGTGTTTGGGGGGTGTTAGCTGTGTGTGTGTGTTTAGGTGTGAGACAGTAGTGTTTGTAGACTGTAGGAGTGTAACTGTGTTCAGAATCAGAGTGTTCAGTAGACTAGTGTTCAAAAGTGTGTGTAACTGCAGTAATGCTGTTGCTGTATGTTATGAGTGTGTTCTGAAACTCAAGAATGCAGCCAGTGGAAAGTAATGATTATTAGAATTCTCAGCTTTGACCATAAATATTGGAGTAGAGATCTTGGTTTGAACCTGTCAGTCATCTGAAGCCCAGTTACTCGCCAGCTGTACGTTGCTGTGTTGCAATTTGTGGTCGTCACATTCTCTTTCATAATACAGTTTTTAAAAGTGATGCTTTCAACATCTTACACAATACACTGACCAACAGTCCAGGATGCCTGTTCATAAATTCAGCACTAAAATACACTTCAGCCAAGTGGAACGCTCCAGTTACAAGAATGAGCTGTGTGACCAAACGAATAAAATTATAGTCATGGAGTTTCATGGTTGTGGTTCAAATAAAGTTCTAATTAAATACGTGAATATTCACTGGAAACTGACCTTTAAAATTCCTGTACATACAGCTCCACCACTGTAATAACCCTGCAGTTTAATTCATTAATCCATCTAACATTATAATATTGGCTTTAGCTGGTTTTACTGGTTCCCACTTACAGCAACACATAGCTCAGTGTTACACTACAACACTACAACACAGAGTACAGAGTACAACACTGCAGTTAGTATATAAATAATAAAAACGAATGGTTTTTCTGATATTTATAAATATGAGCAAAGTACTGCAATATTCTTTGAATACAGTTAAATACATATACTGAGTAAAACAGTTCACATATTTCCATCTTGTAGTAAGAAACACAGATTCTGTACATTAAAAATAAATGCCACAGTTGCTTTTGTGTGTGTGCGTGTGAGTGATTTGCATTTTAAGTGTGATAGTGTGGTGTGAACCTGGCAACTTGTTTTTATTGTTTTGGATTGTCTGTTTTTTCAGTAATTCTTTTTGAATTTGTCACTTTAGACTTGAGAGTTTTTTTCTGAGATGGCTAAAATGTTTCGCCAGACCTGCTGGTAGAGAGACCTTTCCCTATTACTGTCAAGGTTTTCTAGACCCATGACTAAGAATTGTTCTAAGGCATGTGGCTGAGGACTCTTCCTGGGTTCCTGAGTGAAAAGCTTTCCCAGAATCATGACTGAGACTTTCTCCTGCTCATGGTTGAGCTTTTCCAGGTTCGTGCCTGAGAAGCTTTACTAGGCCCGACCTTAGAAGTTTTAGAAGGGTTAACATAGTTGCCCTGCTACTGCACCCACCTAAGCTTTTCACAGTTCTCCTGCTAGTGGGGGTAAAGCACCCACATTTGTGGCAATAAGCCTCCTGACTAGCAGACTCGAGAAAGCTCTGCAGCTGAATGGGGAAACTATGAGTCCCTTGATGAGGAGCTTTCTAGGGTTTACAGCAGAAGAACCACCGTGGACTCACAGTTTCCGCACTCAGCTACAGAGCTTTCTCGAGTCTGCTGATCAGGAGGCTTATTGCCACAAATATGGGAGATTTACCCCCACTAGCTGTGTGTTTGGTCTTCTGTTGAATTATATGTTGTTGTGTTTTGCTGTTTTATAGCAAACTTTGTGTTTGAAGAAGGCACAGTACAAATAACTATTTTTTTTACTTTTGATTTTGATTTGTACATCTCACCTATTACCTGTTGCACATGTGCCGCATCCATTTTCAGGTTTCTTTTTCTCTCTTCAAGCCTATACTAAACCATGTGTGGCAAAACTTGCACTTCCTATTAATTACACAAGGGGTCTGGAAATGATGACACTGCCAGTGTCACATGGTTTTAGCGTGCTGACATCATGTTCAGTTACAGCTCAGCAGGAAGACACTGTGGGCGCACAGCTGAAATAATCTTTTCTGGTTAATGAGTGTATTGTAGTCCTTGTTCAGCATGTTGATGTGTATTTTTCTTCTATTTCTGATGTTTCATGGCTGTGAAGGTGAGTTGACTGCCTCTTTGTCCATTTGGGGCAGCTGGTAGCCTAGTGGTTATGGAGTTCGCCCTGTAATCAGGAGGTCATGAGTTTGATTCCCAAGACTGCTAAGCACCTCTGAGGTACCCTGAGCAAGGCACTGTCCACACACACTGCTCCCCGGGCGCTGTGCTCCTGGCTGCACATTGCTTCACTCGGTAAATGGGTTAAATACAGACAAGAATTTTGCACTGTGTGCTGTTGTGTTCACGTATGACAGAATGGTCACTTTCACACTTTGTCATTAGCAGCTAATTGGGTTTGTGCTGTTTTTCCTCAAATTAATGAGCTCATTTGATCATGTTGTTTTACAACACAATTTACATCTTACATTGAACAGTTCTACTGCAGAGCGAGAGGTTTTGTTTGGTGTTGGTTGCTCTTAGACAGACAGGCACTATATTTCTGCATTTGTGTACATTTGTGTTTATACTGTTTGTATCTACACTCCTAAAGACCAGATCTTTGCTAGAACATGAGTTACTGGGAAATCTCTTTGATTGCTTTAAAGCATTCACATTATGTGATTAAGTTTATACTGAGAAAATGGTAGCCATCTCATTTACAGCAAATAGTTAAAGAACCATCCACTGAAAAATTGGGTAAACCTGAGTTCCTCTAGTAACATGCCATTGTAAATGTCATGTAATCTGTCATGACAGCTTATGTCAAATGTAAGTTCATGAAATGTAAAATTGTAGCAGCTGTAAAGACTGTTACTGTTACCTCTGTAACATGATTAGACTGGGTTTTGTTCTGGGTAAGACTGTCTCCTAAATCATAAATGTAATGTAGAGCTGTTTATGCTAACCAGGGCTGAGGGCGCTAGAGCTCCCAGCACTCATCGGGTGAAAAGGAGAGAAAAACTTAAAAAATAAATACATAAATAAATACATAAATAAAGTAAAAAAAGTATATATATAGATATATATATATAGAGATATATAGATATATATTAATGTCATCAAGAAGATATACAATAAATTCAGCATAAAACAAAATATAGAGTCTAACGCAAACCGTTACAGTACTAAATGTCTTTAGTTTTGAAAAGTACTTAACTGAACAAATGTATTGTTTGAAATCTTTCTCAAAGCAATAAAGCAAGGCTTCTTACCCGCAAATTTACATTTATGTATATGAAATTTTGCCATCAAAATAATAAGGTTAATTATGTACACATGTGATTTTTAAATGTGTCATTTTCTGTGAGACCAATCAATACATTTTTCCACAGTAAAATGAAGTTTTTAACAGTATGTTCAGATATAAAAGTATAAAGGTTTTGCCAGAAATTCGTGACAACTGGGCAATGCCAAAACAAATGCGAAACTGATTCCTGGTAAAAGGGAAGAAACACACTGAGCAGGACACCAGTTAAATGTACAAATCCTGTATTGAAAAATGTGACATTGTATTGGCAACCTAATGCTTCAGTTATAATCTTGTATGTACTTTGCTTGAATATTTAAAGTTTTCCAAATCTTTTTTTCATCATGTACTCTAAAAGAAAGAGGAAGGAACAAGTTACGACACCCAGGACACAGCTGCATCACTATATTGTGTGTGTGTGTGTGTGTGTGTGTGTGTGTGTGTGTGTGTGTGTGTGTGTGTGTGTGTGTTTAAGGGGGTGTCAGAGAAAATACTTATTTTCCTCTGAGCTGTATGTGCATTTTGATGTAAGACAGTAGTGTTTGTAGACTTTGTGTGACTGCAGTACCACAATTTTTATTATCATCAGTATATCTTTGTTTGAACCTTTTGACAGTCTGAAGCCCAGCAACTTGCGAGTGTGTTGCAGTGTTGCAATACCCGGTTGTCACACTGGCTTTCAAAATGCAGCTTTAAATAGTGCAGCATTTAACACCTATAAATAAATTCAGCACTAACAAACACTTCAGCCAAGTGGTTCTCTCCAGTTCCCTTCAGCTGCTGTTACAAGAACTGTTCCATACACTGAGCAAATGGCTACAGTCGTAGAGTTGTGGCTCAACTAAAGTTCTAATTAATTATGTAAATATTCACTGGAAAATGACTGTTGAAGCCAAGTGTAGTGGTGTGGTGCCCTCTAATGTCACCGAACAAGTAGCGTGTGGTTCACATGCTGAAAGTAGACCGTGTGTCTGTTGATGTGGTTGTGTTGACGTTTTATGTCCATTTTTATGTTATTAACTATCCCACTATTCACTCACCGTGACCTCCAAGTGTGTTTGAGTCTTAGCGTGGTAGCCCAGTCAGGAGGAAAAGACTCCTGCAAGTAAAAAAAAAAAGTATCTGTTGGAACTAAGTTTCAAACACTACTTTAAAATACTTTGAGACATTCAGTGTTTTCATGCATAATAAAAAAAAATAATAACTTCTGCATGTTTTTAAGAGAGTAATATTCATCCATTTGTGTTTCTGCAGGTTGTACACTAGAAAATCAGGATGCATTCATGAGTATCTTAGCATGGACAGGAGGGTCAGTATTGTTGCCCTGTTACTGCACCCACCTAAGCTTTACACCTGAGAAATTCACCTGGAGAAAATACAGAAGCACATGGGACGTTATAGACAGTGAGAGTGATCAGTACAGAAACAGAGTTCAACTGTTTAATGCTCAGTCTCCAGGAAATCTCTCTCTACTCATATCACACCTGACTGAAGAGGATGGAGGAGAATACCAGTGTGATGTTAAAGATGTTGGAAACACTTTCATTAGGCTCATTATTAAAGGTAAAACAGCTCAATCTTTCCTTTGTAGATTTTTTTAGGAGGCATTACCAATAATTCAAAAATCATTCACTTTTTACTGGTAACATGAACTGTTTGTGTCCAGTATTGTATAATATCTGAACTCAGTATGCATATAAAAGTACCTGTCAGGTCTGGGGTTTATGTTCGTATTAAGTTTGTATTTAGGTTGCTTTGAGCTTTTATTTTGAAGAATGAGGCCAGCTGTGTTTCATTTATGTTCAGCGTGTTCATTGGGTGTTGGGTTTTTGTTAAGGGTATTTCTGTTTTGTTTTCTTTGCTGGTCATTGACAGTCCTGTTTAGTTTCCCTCTTTGTATTAGAGCTTGGGCCACCGAGCCCTTTTGGTTTTGTGTTTATTGAATAAAGTATCTTTGAGCAATGGAAGCCTGCGCCCGCGCCTGCCTGCATTGGAGACATAGGGGGAATCGTGACAGTACCGACTTATTTCTGGAGTTACAGTTTCCATAATTAAGAGTGTTCATTAGATTTCTTAGCTTCCTAAAAGAATCCTGTTTGTCAGTGCTGCCAATCCTCTCACTTTATATTTTAGAACAATGCAACTGTGAAAAATGAGAGGTATCTTACTTATGTGTGTTTCTGAAGGCTGTACTCTGGATCGCAGTAGGCAAAATTATATCACAGCACGTACAGGAGAGTCAGTACTGCTGCCCTGTTACTGCACTGACCTCCTCACCACACCTGAGAGAGTCACCTGGAGGAAACACAACACAGACAGGAACGAATGGGATGTGATACCCAGTGAGAGTGAACAGCAGAGAGTTCAGTTGGTGAATTCTCACCATCCAGGAAATCTCTCTCTACTCATATCCCACCTGACTGAAGAGGATGCAGGAATATACAGGTGTCACATAAAGAAAAATAAATTCCAAGACCTTACACTGAATGTTAAAGGTAACGTGTCAATTCAAGCGTTTCTTTCCACATTTATAATATACACTTACAGTTCATCTGTACATTAATATAGTTACAGGATTCTATCATACATTCTGATATAGTTCATTGTCTAGATCAGGAATCTTATTTAATTTGTCAGATATGTTTGGTTGAACGTCATGCATGGCAAATCCAGAAGCAACATTTTCTAGGATTCTTACTTGATCATCCCGTCAATTTAGTTGTCCCCAATTTCATCCGCCAGCTGGGTCTGTTTCGTCATACAGGCTGGTGCCTCCAGCTCTTTTTCAGCTACTGATAACACATAGTCATTGGACAGCTCAATACATGTGGAGAACACTAACCACCAGTTCTTCTAAGTCAGCAAGCAATGCCATAGAACCCAGTGACCAATAACTAGGCCCCAGTTAATATACTCAGTGCTACATAAATAAGCATTGAGGATTTGTATGCATCACTTTGGCACTGGCTGCACTATGGGGGTATTCTTTGTGGAAGGACAAGGAACATTTTCCCAAACAAGTAGTCCTCTAGTGATATAAATGTGGCTCTACTGTTGATTCTCTCTTGAATGCACAACTCGTACAGTAGATTTCTCACAAAATAATTTCCTTATACAAAAAAAGTACAATACTGTACAGTTTTTGAGGACAAACACTGTCACTGTGGTGGTGCCCTCTAGGATTCATGTTTTGTACCTGTAGTTAGGAGACATAATCGCTCCCTGTTCCGTTGCTCTTTTTAACGCACTGGCTGAAGCATCACAGCCCAATGATAGAACCATGCACCACATGTACTGTTGGTTAGAATATGTTATATATGTGTCCTTTCTGGAGTTAGAAATATACATGAATCATTCTGATCTTTCTCTGCTTACAGGGACCCCAACTTCTACTCCAGCGGTCAATGGCAGTACTGTGTCAATCACTGGTACAACTGAACTCTTTACACTAATGGCATTTCAGAATGTTTATGAATTATGTATTAACTCGACTAAAACGATTCAAACATGATTGATCAAAGATACTCTCATGCCCTCCCACACCCACCACTCTTCACTTGGTGAATGGGTTAAATGCAAAAGGAGAATTTTGTGCTGTTCACAATGTGTGCTGTATTCACATATGACAGAATGGTCACTTTCACCTTTCACATGCTCAATGGTCTTTGAGCCACACAATGTTTAAGAAAATCACCGCTGACTGCTGTTGTTGCAGATTCTCCACAGTCTCTGCCCTTCGTCCCCTTCGCACTGGTGACTGTGATCTTTCTCCACATGATAGTAGTAGTGGTCTATTGCAAAAAGAGAACCAAAGGTACAAACTACACAATCAAACTGTAGGTGTCTTGCCGCTGTTGCTGTATGTGTGTATTTACATCTATTTTCCAGTATCAGTATTAGATCCAGAATGAACTGAAATTATTTCACCCTTGTTTATTTCACCCTCTTTAGTGCCAGATCCTTCCACGGCTCTCTACAGCAATGTTGATGAAGAAGGAGTCGTGAGACTGCAGTAGAGAGTCTGCAGTTGGTTTATTTCACAACAAGACCTAAATGTGTGGCATCCAGTACTTAATGTTGTTCCTTTAAACTTTAAATGGAACTTCCTATCCTTCCCTGCAGGATACAGTTTCAAGACCTTACAAACGTTATGTGTTTCCATGTTTTTGCATTTCTTTCATGTCTAGGCTTCATTTTGTACCATTTACAGATATAACGTGTACATTTAAAAATAAATATTTTCTAAAATTCTGATATTAATAAATGTGATTATTGTAAAGCACTGTAATTTACTTTAAATTCTGAATAAAACAATGTAAATATTGTAAAGGCATACATTAAAAGTAAACATCACAGTTGCCAGTGTGTGTGTGTGATTTGCACTTCTAGTGTGAGTGTGTGGTGTGAACCTAGTGTGGTTTTCATTTTTGAATAATTGAGAATTTTCCTTTTCGGACAAAAGTATAGGGACAATTGACTAGTACAAACGTTCATGACAGTGCATTCAAATACATAGACCCTTTGCAGGTATAACAGCTTCCACTGTTCTTGGAATAATTTCCACAAGATTTTGGAGTTTCTGTGGGAATTTGTGCCCATTCATTCTGTAGAACATTTATGAGGTCAGACACTGAGCTGGACAAGAAGGTCTGGCTCACAATCTCTGTTCCAGTTCATCCCAGAGGTGTTGAATGGGGTTGAAGTCAGAGCTCTGTGTGGGTCAGTCAAGTTCTTCCACACCAAACTCATCCAGCCATGTCTTTCATGCTGGGATAGAAAAAGTTCTTCCCCAAACTATGTCGACAAAGTTGGAAGCAGAGTGTTATCCAAAATGTTTTGGTAAGCTGAAGCATTGATTGTCCATCATGGAAATAAGGGACCTAAAAAGCAGGTGTGTCCCAATACTTTTGTCCATATAGTGCCGCTAAGAGGTTTTCCCAGGCCTGCGAGCCTGGTCTCACAAGTTTTCAGGAAGCCATCACGATATACAATTTATCCAAAAATGTGCTGCGATCACGCTTTAGGCCTTTTTATCGTGCTAGGACAACGCTTTACTTTTTTGCGCTAGGACAACACTTAGATTAGATTAGATTAGATTCAACTTTATTGTCATTACACATGTACAAGTACAAGGCAACAAAATGCAGTTTAGGTCTAACCAGAAGTGCAATAAGCAGTAGTTACAGGTAAAGTGCATGTAAGGTTGTATGTACAAG
>JBBPCX010061554.1:0-14140 GCA_037974365.1 Hydrocynus forskahlii | reverse complement strand
AGGTATATAGAAAATTTAGGTATTCTCTCCGGCTATTGTCAATTTTGATTTGTGATTTAATGCTCTGTTTGTTATTGAATGTATAATTTTTGTTTTCTTTTGCATTGTATCTCAGCCAGTGTGTGTATGGTATTGTTTTGTTAATAATAAATCATAACAAATCAAATAAATAAATAAATAAAATCTTTACATGGCAATGATCTCTTTCCACTTAAAAATCTAAACTATTCTGTAACTGTACATCCAAGGAACTTGGCTCATAAAATCATGAATAGCAATTTCCAAGCAGGAAAATGCCTTAAATGCTTTGGTCCACACTAAAATAGGATGTGTAGAACTAGTATCACTTGTTACTTGTTTGGACCTAAATATTCTTCACTGTTAAATTCACATGGGAAACTTGCTTATGTGCACATTGGTTTGTAATATATGGCAACTTCTTGGCAGGAAAAAATGGATGGAATGTTTTGGTCCAAACAAGTAACAAGTGAAACAAATTCTACACATCCTATTTTATCTTAAACAAGTGAGTTTTCAGTGGACCAAAGTATTTAACCCATTTCTTTCCTGCCAAGTCAAGAGGTTACCATATATTATGAGGCAATGTACACATGAGCAAAGTTCGCTTGTGAATTTAACAGTGAAGAATGTTTTGGTCCAAACAAGTAACAAGTGACACAAGTTGTACACATCCTATTTTACCTTGAACAAGTGTAAGTTGTAAGTAATGTAAGTTGTCCCATTACTTTTGTCCGAGGTGAACGGTTTTCAGCAAATATCTCCGGAGATCCGGGGGCTATTATGGCAAATGAGGGGTCAGTGGAAAGGTGTCACCGAGTCCTAACTAACAGTATACTTTAATGTATTTAATGTTAAAAAAAACACCCTGGAGATCCGGAGTTATGAGCCGAAAACCGTTCACTGCGCCCGTGTGTCCCATTACTTTTGTCCGAGGTGAACGGTGAACAAACAAGAAATGACTAAGGAATAAATGTTGTGAGTGACATGGGTACTGTCCAATCACAAACAATAAGTGTAGTCCCGCCCTTTCGCTCATTTGAAATGTGGGTGTGTTTTTGAAATGTGGGTGCATTTCCTGAAACGTGGCTGCGTTTCCTGAAATGTGGGTGCGTTTCCTGAAATGTGGGTGTGTTTTGACTCTCAGGGCCACCGTAGCAATGGAATAGAATTGACAAACACTTAAACCACTTAAGTCACTCACACCTTCTTTTAACCCAGAAACCCACCCTTCCACCTGGCCTACACACACACCTCTATGTTCTCACTCTGCAGCATGCGTATGGCATTGAGATCGCGTGTGTTAGTGGATACCAGCTCCTCTCCAGAGACTGAAGTGTATATCTGTCCATCAGTCAGACAGCCAGATACTGAACATAGCAGCAGCCTGCACTGCCCCGGCTTATCACGTCCAAAGTAACCGTACCTACAAAACACCAGCGATACCAGAGTTAGTTTTTATGCACCTCATAAAGGTCTCAAAATGAACAAACTTTATGTGTTGTGTATGGGAACAGAGATGCATACACTCCCAGTCAAAAGTTTAGACACACCTTCTCATTTAATGTTTTAATTTGTTTTTATTATTTTCTACACTGTAGATTAATATTGAAAACAAACAAAATGATGAAAGAACACATGGAATTATGCAGTAAACAAAAAAGAGCTAAACAAACTAGAATATGTTTTGTAATAAAGTAATGATGGATTGTTGTTTTTTCTACTTAGTAAAGTGGTTCTTGCCATAACGTGGTGTAGAACTGTAGTCGAATAGGATCACTAACTGTGTACCAACCCGACCATCACAACTGATGGTCCCAAACACATTAAGAAGACAAGAAATTCCACAAAACGAAGACGAAGAACACCTGTTAATTAAATACCATTCCAGGTCAATCCCTCATGAATCTGATTGAAAAAAGTGTGCAAAGCTGTCATCAGAGCAATAGGTGATGTTTTTAATATTAATCTACAATGTAGCCAACAATAAAAACAAAGGAAATAATTGAATGAGAAGGTGTGTCCAAACTTTTGACTGGTAGTGTATATATTTTCTTACTTGAGACACTCAGCTTTTTAATAACATCGTGTTGTTTCAGTTTACTCTTTCTCCCTACCTGAGAACTCTTTGCTCGGCTACAGGCCAGTCTATGTCCACATCAATATCCACACTGTACTCAGGAAGCATTTCATAGTACGCGGCTCTCCCAGCCTTGGAGAAGAGAATAAAGAGTAATATCTTTTTTCAGAATTTTTCATTAAAATAGGACTTTAATTTGAACCCGAATGCCATACTTGTTTTAATCGTTTTCACTGTCGACTCTAATATTATATATCACAATTATTTACAGTCCTTGATGAGGTAGGAATGTATAGCCAAATTATGTATACAAACAAAACTTCTATACTCACTGTGTATGGATTGTAATAGCTTTGATCAAAAATATGTAGCAGTGATGTGCGGGGAGCAGGGTGGTCAAAAAGTGATAAAACATCACATTGCAAAAAAGTTATGAATCACTTACTCAGTAGTTGGGTTAGGTTCAGGTCATTGATTAACGGGTGCATGGATGTGGGTCATAAAAACCCTGACCAACACATCAGTACTACGTACATGAGTGTGAATGCATAGATGTCATGGCAGATACTGTACTTGCTGAAAGCCCCTCTCAAGGATTTCTCTCTTGGTGAAATAGAAAGATCCATTTTCATAGAGATCTCCTGCCCAGTCCTGTCGCCGAGGTCTCTGAGCGATATTTATGTTAAGTGGAGTGGTGATCTCACCTTCTGCAACAAGAACAGAGAGATTGTCCTTAGAATATGCCCTGCAATGCACCACCTAAAAGAAATCAAAAGGATGGTTCTTAAGAGAACATGAGTGCATGAAATGTGAGATATAATATAAATGTTGTAGGAAGAACCCATACACAGGACAGTTATTTTATGTGAAAGGTCACTAAGACTTTAAAATGTTCTTCACACTCACACATCTCCTTTTTAAAGATGGCTTTAAAGCTGTTTCATGGCATTGCTAAAAGGACCCATTATGGCACTTAGATTTTTAAGAATGTTCTGAAGAAGTTTTACTCGTACCTTCTCTCTTCACCTCAGACCAGCGGAACTGATGTCTGCGCACCACAGCAAACACATAGTCATAACCCTCCTCAGTGATCATCTGTAGAGCTTCGTTGATGTGGTAAGGGTGCAGGCATGGAGACGTGGCTTGAATATGACACACAATGTCCACCTCTGGAAGACAATGAGGAAATGTTTGATCCAGTTTTGCTGATCCAGTTTTAACAGACATTTACCACACATTTTATTATCACTATGAAGACAGTGGAAGGGACAACTGCAATACTAAATAAATTCATTTTTTTGTGCAATAGCTGAATTAGCACAGAAAACTCCATCATAGACAAGTAGCACATTAACTGGAGTGGATCTCTTACCACTCTATGGTGATATTAGCTTTGTACTTGTTAGTTCTTTTTTTCCTGAAAGGAAATGTGCCATGCCTCCGTCCTTCCCAGTCTCTGGGCTACTGAGCTAGGGTACGCACTCCCACTGTGTTATCATTCTGGTTTCGCCCACACTTGTGATGATTCTTACTTGCACCTCATATACTTCCATTTTTAAGCCCAGCTCGACCCAGAGTTCTCTGCCCGTTCACCTTTGTACCAACTGTCTTGTCTGTATCTCCATCTCTGTCTCTGAAGACCCTCACCATGACCCAGGAAGATTCCTCTACCCAACCTGTTCACACTTTTCTGATCTGTGGATTCACAGTGCATACCTCCTGATATCGCTGACTTTCTTGTACACTTCTGATTCATCCAGGGGAGCTTATGTTCTATGCTTGAAATTTCTAGTCAAGCCAGAGCAGTCTAGTTCTTTGCCCTAGTCTTTGTTTCCCACCATTTTCTGGTTAAACTGTACTGAGTTCTACATGCAAGTGCATCTGCTTCATTCCACCCTCAGCAAGAATGAAACTGAAGATGTTTTCTCTTACTGGAGAATGGTTTTACTGCATTTTAGCAGTCAGTAAGTAAACACACAACAATCAAAACACACATATAAACACAAGCAAACAAGTATATTACAACAGTCACTTGCAAGTATATGAAGCATGTAACAACATCTACTATGTACAGAGGGTCCTCGAGTTACGCCACAGATCCGTTCCTTCAACAGTGATGTAACCCGAATTTTGGTGTCGAAACACATCCTAGCCTAAGTCACTTACCTATCCTTATGTTTTTATGATTTTACAACTGCCCACATGGTCCATAAGTACGAGGCTAACGGTGTAAGTCGAGTGGGAGTGAGAGTGAGCGTTGTAAACTCGAAACGTTGTACGTCGAGATCATCCCCCTGGATGTAGTAAAATGTATTATGCTATCAAAAGAGAACTATAACATGTGTGTAATGCAATGTAATATACTTTATTTTAGAGGTCTGTTTGCCATTTAGCAGTTCTGAGTAGTGGAAAATTTGATCTCATTGTGTGTGTATGTGACTTTTGTCACACTGCTTATTTTCATGCAAATAAGTGTGAGTGCAATGGTGTGAAAGGTCCATAGCCAGGGACAGGGCGTCTGCATGGCTGTGGTTTGACACCTGAATCCATCTTCAACCTCCTGTCAAATAAACGACTCTCAGAACTGTTCGTCAGCGACAGTTCTCCGTTCTCTGAATTGTTTGTCTCCTATATAATCTCTGTAAATGCTTCAGCGCTCCTCCGTCTGAACTATTGCCATACACAACACATACTCGAAAGCACATACCTGCATTGTCACCTACTAACCCATTTTCCTTACCCTCTGTTTATCCTGAGTTGTCCATGATGCGATTTCTCTTGCTGGATGAGACGGATCTGACACCCCTCCCTGACGTCAGAACCCAAACGAGCCCATGGATGACGCTGCTACTCTGCGCGAAGTACTGATGGGTATAGACGACTATACCTGTCAGAGGGAAGGCACCGTCACCACCGGCGACGCGAAGTCGACAAAAGAGGGAGGATCCACTCTAAATGCCCATGCTTGAGGTGGCTGGCCCAGAGTGTCCTATATTAGTGCATCGGCCCTGGACTGATAAAGACAGGAAAGAAGCCCTGGTAGGTCTCCTCAAACCCAATGACATCGGGGGTGATAGTTTTGGCAGACGCCTACAAGTCACCATGTCACTTAAAAACTGGAAACTTGTAAATAGGTTTCTGCATGAGACTGTGCCTGAGTACCATACAAGGTTGCAGATAAAAACATTTGAAGCCTGCAGTGGTGTTGAAAGACCGCTAATCTTAGGCGATGAAGCTGGCCTCTGGGAAAATCACCTCCGAAACACTTTGCTGACCAGACTCCGTCCAGAGGTGAGGAAAGCTTTCGAACAGTCTTGTGTAGGCTGGAGGACTGAGTGATTGGCCAACATCCACTGACACGCAAAATATACTGAGGAGCAGCAGACAAAGAAAAGCAAGGAGACGGCAAGTAAACAACAGCAACATGATGCTACTTTGACTATGTTGAAGATTGCTGGAAGGCAAGAAGAAGGTAGGGGACAAGGTGGACAGTGTGGTCGGGACAGGAGCAGAGAAAGAGGAAGCTGAGAAAGAAACAACAGGCCCAGCCAGGGTCCCGATGATGGATGTTTTTCCTGCAGCCAACAGGGCCACTGGGTGAAGAACTAACCCAGCTGTGTCCAACTAGATAACTGCAGGTACAATCCACCTTACAATTCACACCAATGGTATGGGCACAGTGGAGGATGCCAGGGTGACATCCGGGGCCAGAACATGGGTGGCTGACAGGAGGTGACAGGAGAAGGGGAAATCTCATTCGGACAGAGTGACAGGTTGCATGAATGTATACATTCACATCCACCATCATAAACAAAAGCCATTGTTTATACTCTGTTTCACACACCAGCCTTAAGAAACCTTCCAACACTGACCGTTTCAGTAGAACGGCAGAAAATAAAGTTTTTTGTAGATTCTGGGGCCATGTATTGAGTAGTGAAACACCCCTCACTGTGCCCACCTCCCACGATAAATGGATGTACTGTCCATTTTCCATGGGAAAAGGAGGACTGTCCACAACTGAGCCTTTTTTTCCAACCCTTAAATTGCCAGTTGCCTGAGAAAACCTCTAAACACAGTTTCCTCGTTTCCCCCATTTGCCTGGTGAATTTGCTAGGATGAGACCTATTATGTTCCCTAGCTTATGTTTACAATTATACTGCCCTGAGGAGGGCATGCTGGCAAAAACACAAAGGGAAATCCATTTTCAAATGCTATTGACCACATCTCTTTTCTATTATGAGTGGTGGCTCTCGAATGTGGACACTTTTCTTTCTCTCGTCACTGATGTCAAACATAGATTACAGACACATACCTGTGATTTTATGACTTTATGTCGCAGCTTACACTGTACTGCAAATGTTTCAGTAAACTTTGACTGGGACCTGCTAGATGAATGGGACAAACCACCCATCACAGGCTACAGCTAGATGGATTGTTTTGGGATGAGAATACTGCATGTCTTTCAGTACTATTGACAGAGGAACAAATGAGATTATTTTTGATTGAGCACTCTTGTCCTCATGTATCCTTAGCTAAACCAAAGAACTGACACTGGCAGGATATGGGTCCATTTGCACTTAAATGCATACGAGCGGACAATTGGGTCCCCATGTGCGATGGCACAATTTTTTATAGTGCCATGGTCAACGCCTTTGCATGCGCCCATGCGGGCAAATTGCCTTGTGAGCGGGTTACTGAAATTGTTGAATGCTCACATGGTAATACCCACATTATGGTCAATCTGTCTGATGACCCATCCCTGTCAGATCTCCCAGATTTCCTTTGGGCAAAGGATAAAAATGACGTGGGTCTCATTAAAGGTTGCCCGCCTGTTATTATTATTTCAAAGTCCGACTATAGGCTTTAGAAAGTTTTTGTGTGTACTTTTGTTACGCTGCTCATGTCCATGCAAACAAGTGTGCGTGCAATGGTGTGAAAGGCATGTGCATGGCTGTGGTTTGACACCCGGGTCCATCTTCGACAGAAACATCCTGTCTAATACACAATTATCAGAACTGGTTGTCTGAAACAGTTCTAAGAATTGTTTGTCTGAGCCATGCATACACTCCTATATAATCTCTGCAAACCTACTGTACGGGGAACTCTCAGACGTTCTATGGAGCGGATGAAATTGACTTCCTGCAGAAAACAAATAAACAGCTTTGATAAACCTCAAGTGGTCATGGAGATTTTTCCACCAGACTGCTCGCCAGACTGTGCAGAGAACAGTGCTGATGTGAATGAACGTACCTGGCCTCAGTTTGAGGAACTCCTGAATGGTTTCAAGTGAGCTGGAGGTGTCTTTGGAGACCTCATGACTCCGGCGAATGACCTGAGCACCCCACAGTTTGGCCACTTTCTCAATCTCATCATGGTCTGTGGACACCCACACACTAATGACGAGAGAACATACCTTTAATGCTCTTTCATTAGCTGCTCTAAAAGTCTCTATACGGTTTTCAGCGGTAAAAGCTCAATATAAGTCATATTCAATAAAACATGTTTAAAATCATCAAATGAGCATCCTCAAATATCACCTGCACCTGCAAAATGTATAAGAGCATTTTATTTAACCCTCCTATGGTGTTCATTTAGGCTTAACTATCTTTGTGTTCCCTGTCACTTTTGACCAGGAACATTTTAGTTTATTATAAATCCATGATAATGTATATATATATATATATATATAGAGGCGTAAATGAAATTATTCATACCCCTGGCAAATTTTGACTTTTTATTCTGGCTTAGTTACAAGCAAGTTTCTTCTTGATTGGAAATGACACAGGCGTCTCCCAGAAGACAATAAGATGACATACAAGTGGCAAAATATTTCTCAGCTTTTATTTACATTTGAACAAATGGTGGCATGTCCAATATTATTCATACCCTTCTCAATAATCAATAGAAAAGCCCTTTTTTCGGCTATTACAGCAATCAAACGCTTCCTATAATTGCTGATGAGCTTTTTGCATGTTTCCACTGGTATTTTCCCATAGACTGTGACAGTTTGCAATAGGTATGACTAATTTTTGCCTCTTTTACATTGTCTTATCTTCTGGGAGACACCTGTGTCATTTCCAGTCAAGAAGAAACTTGCCTGTTGAATAAAAGTAACCAAATCAAAATTTGCCAGGGCTATGAATAATTTCATTTACGACTGTATATATATATATATATATATATATATATATATATATATATATATATGTCACGCCGGATCTGGTTCAGCCACGCCCACGGACGAGCCCGTCACCTGAGTATTAGGAGAGAAACAGCTCTGGGCATAGGTAGAGGTGGCTGAGAGTGTCGTATGCATGGTAAGTACGGCTGGGTTGCTGGACACCAAATAACAAGTCCTCCTGTCTTGTGCCAATTATTGTATGTGTGTGATTGGTGGTTGTGTGAGTGTGGGGGGTTTAAATGCCAGTCGAACCACAGATTCAGTGCGTGGTCGCCAAGTTCGTTCAGGGAAAACTTCCCTGAAAATGCCAGAAATGTACTGGAACTCTGTGTCGTGAGTGCTAATTTAGAGAGAATTCGTATTGACTGTGTGCGTGTGTTTTCCACACTTTATTCCCCCTTCACACAGGTATAACATGAAGTTCAGCCTGGCGTGAGATCCTTACATAACACGGAGACTGGAAAAGTCCTTAAAGCTGCAGACGAGGGAGAGAGTTGGATTGGACCGGACGGTCCGTCAGCGCTGTAGTACTGAAGTTAAGAAGTATTACCCAGACTGCTAGACCCTTCCTGGAGGGAACCGGGGGGCACTCATGAACGGAGTAGCTGTTGTGAACTTGTATTTTGTGTGTTATCGTGCTCGTGACAATCCATATATATATATATATAATGAGGCCTACAAGCCATAAACAGCAAATAGAAGTTCAAAACTTGTAATGTTCACATACATAGTAGAAAGTTCCAACACAACATTAGGTAACATAACACGTGCGCATGCTTTGTGTATATATGTGTGTGTTGGTGGAATGTGGGAATGTTATCTTATACACTAATCGTAGTCTTACAAAATTCTCAAAACTAATTTTATGCACTCCAGTGCCTAAACAAAGTCATGGAACCTTAGAACAAACTGAAGAAATGTACTGTATTTTCTAGAGAGAAATTTTGAAAATCGGTTAGATTTGACCGGAACACAGTCTGAGGGTTAAAATCCCTATCCATTCTGAATCCTGCAATGTGTGTTTTATTTCTTTATGTGGAACTTGTCTAAGGGTATTTTTAATGGTGGCACTTTGATGCATTTCTGTTGTTTTATTAGTATATAGTCTCATTTTTAATATTTGCAAGAAGGCAAAGTCTATAATAAAACAGTGTCCACAATCTTCTCTTGCTGCACACAGTAATAAAACTTTTCTGTCATGATTACACAGCAACAGCTTGTAGGCACAACATTGACCTGGGACACCTTCCTCAAATTTGCACTGCCTTCAGTATGGCAATACAGTAGATAAACTGTCTTTATTATTGTTACTCATCCTATTGAATGGCCTATTTTGTCAGTGCAGTGGCAGTATAGGATGTAAAACAATTGCTACTTAAATGCATTAATTAGCCCTCACTACAAGCCAGCCACGGATTTTACATGAATGCAGATTAGAATACCTGTCAATGAGCTCAGAGTCCAGCGCTGCTCTCACAACCCATCCAAGAAGAGGAACTCCAGCTAGGATTTTGATATTCTTCAGTGGGATGCCTTTGCTTCCTCCCCTGGCCAGAATAAGTGCTGCTTTGTGGGGGGTTTGCACTTTTGAAGTTTCTTCACTCTGTCTGACTGCTGGTTTCATATTTCTCTCCATTACTGACAAGAAGGTGGTTTGCTAATTTATCTCTGATCACTGAGTTTCCCTGAAGACCTAGTGAATATTTCAAAAGACCTTTTAATCGTGGTGATATTGTGTGACAAGTCATGGCCATGATAATGTGTGACTGTGTCCACAGAGGAGGAGCTCCACATGATAAGAGTGTAATTTGCTTTGAACTTAGGATTCTATTGCAATTTATTAAGTAACTCCTCCTCTGCTCCACCCAAAGACACTGATATAACACAGAGCACGTTTCATCCACATTACCAGCAAAAAGCAGCCAATACCACTGGAAATAGAATACTTTTTATCTTATAACCCATTACTGTATTTTTTTTGTGCATAACAAAAGATTGCTGCACTGCTCTGCTGTGCATTGAATGACAGAAGCCCATCAAATGTAACCATCGAGAATAATGACCACGAAAGTGCTTTATCTTTTAAGCATATGCTTTCTATGTGCTCTCATTGTTTTATGTGTGATTTCAAGTGGAAACCAGTCTGATGCTGTGTCAAGTACAAAGTGTGTGGACCAACAAGTCATTCTACCATTTTATCACACGGCACCAAAATAACACCGGAAGAGTCAGAAAAAGAGAATGGACACCAGAAAGGAAGGAGAAAGTTAGAGATGGTTCAGTGGACGGAGGACAGGATGATTAGAGTGTGGATCTATATAGAGAGGAAGCCTCATCCGCAGCTCCTTTTCAGAGCCTTCAAGTTTGATCCTTGTTTTCTAAAAAATACTGAGCAAAACACAAGACATGAGCATATAGCTTCAAGGCTTCCTAATGTTGATGGTGTCATTTTAATACTAGAAATATTCTATGATTTTGTTTTTAAAAGAGTAAACCAGTGGGGGAGGACAGTGCCTTGCTCAAGGGTACCTCAGTGGTGCCACTGACAGCCCTGAGATTCGAACCCATAACCTTCCGATTGCAGGTGCAAATCCGTAACCACTAGGCCAGCAGCTACCTACACTACAGGCCCAGTTTAACCCTCCTCAGGGGTGCAGCAACCATTATAGCCCCACCCACGCCCAATTTGACCCCACTCAGTGCTTATTGTCTCTGAATAAATAACTGCCATCTTTTTTTGCTTCGTATTAAAATACGTTTCCCAATGTAATGGTAACAAACTGAGTAAACACAAATGAACATGGTGACATGTTTACAATGTCCTGCACACATTTTGTACACAGCAGGGTTCTTTGGGATCAGTTTGACTCCAGGCTGTTTTAACATTTTACACACGTCTGTTTTGGTTGTTTTTGGATTATGTTAGGATACTGTAAGGTGCAACTATCTTCAAGAAGCTTCCCTCTGCTTTAGGGCCATAACCAAACATCATCATTACAGTAGAAGCTTTCTGGATTGTTTCATTCTCTTGTGCTTCACACAAACTGAACTATGATCATTTTATTCAAACTCTACTATACACATCCTTTCCCATCACTGGTGGAACAAACTTCTCCCTGAACTCTGCACTGCACTCTCAGAACTCTCAGAGTCTGAAGACAACAGATATTCTGGGGGGGGTTTGCATTCTACCTTTTTCCATTATCATATTTTTTCTTAGAGAGTTGCTCTTGCCCTACCTTCCTCAGTTTCTCGCATCAAACTTATGTAAATTGTACATGTATAGATATGTAATGCTTTATAGGGACATGAGAAGAATTTTTAAAGTGGGGAGGGGCACGGGACATGCCGTTGGGGGTCTGGAACGGAAGGGCGGGAGGTCGGAGTACTGGGAGCCGGGTGATAGCTGTAGCGTGGAATCTTTCGGAGGCGGGAGGCGCTGCACTCGGCGTCTCGCATCTTTCCCTGGTACAAATCGCTTGGTGGATTAGTGCGGGGGACGAAACCAAGTATTTTTAAAAGCTGTGGGGACACGTCCCCCCTGATATAATGGTTCCGGCGCCCATAGTTACTAATGTTCAACGATTTTGTATTCAAAACAGCAAAACCAAGTCAGTTTTAACTGAAGAATCAGTTGAATCCAGCAGTAAAGTGATGCATTAGCGCCCTCTAGTGACCAAAAATCACTGAGCCGCCGTGTTTGTCTTCTCCCATCTGTATTTCATCTTTAACATTACTTCTAATTTATAATAAACTGCACTCACGTTGTCCTTCTAAATGCATTACTTTCGAAACACATAACACGTCTCTCATCCGCTTCCATATGCCAAGAACTTCACCCTATGAGCTACTGGTCCAGAGGCAAGTTTTCTACCCCCTACACTTCCACCAAGAAATACATACCAACCCGCTCTCGATTTTACCAGAGAAACTCAGCCTCCGTAGAGACCGGCTAATATTGCTAGTGCCGATTATATTGCAAAACGTCAAGCCCTGGTACTGAGTGAATTTTTCAACTAGCAATAATCGCGCCTCGGATTAACCTCATAGGCTACGATACTGCCACTGCGCAAAGCTGCCCACGCCCAGTCTCAGAGGGGGCCGGACCTCCAGCACTAAACATCTCAGTGACGGTGACAGTTGAGACCCACCCAGAACTGCCTGGGAACTCGTGTGTTCCTCATATTAACAGTTTTAAGAAAAGTTCGGATTTGTTTCTTTACACCAGATTTAGTTACACAGACAGTAGAAGTTAAAAAATTAAAAGCTGATTTTACTGTAACACTTCACCTGATAATAAAAAAAATAATAATAATGGTCTACTAGCAATGTCTCCCCATTTTGATGAATTCTCAATATACTTAAATTAAAAAAACATCGGTTTTGCTAAAGCAACAGATGTGCAGTGTAACTACTTTGTTGTGCAGTTTCTTATCAGATTTAAATCACTTTCATGATGTGGATCACTATGCACATTATTATCTTACTCTCATGTGCAGTGCTCTACCATGTGCAATTTCTTATCAAGTGCTAAAACATTAGGTGCAATGTGCAGTTTTCTTAATGGGGGTTAAATCATTACAGTATTCTTATAATGTGAATTTGATTACTTTTGTCAATATTACTTATACTCTACTGGTCTCTATTACGTGTAATTAACTGTTATTTATAGGTTACTTAGGCCAAATTACTTTTTCATGACTTTAAATTATTGCTGATTTTCTAATATGTGCAATATTTTAATCCAAACAACCACTTGTGTCGGTAGTTTTTCACTCAATTGTTACATGTAGTAACTATACCAGGGATTTCTGTATACAGCCTAAGGCACTCACTCTGGGTTTCCCTTTCTTTCATGGGTCTTTACTGTTGGCGAGGGCTCGCTTTTCTTCTAACATTTGACAAACCAGACCAGTCTCCGTAAAGACCGTCAAAAATTGCCGTTGCCGACTATATTTCAAGTCGTCAAGGCGGGGTATTGGGTAAAGTTTTCAACTAGCAATAATCGCGCCTCGGATTAACCTCATAGGCTACGATACTGCCACTGCGCAAAGCTGCCCACTCTCAGTCTCAGAGGGGGCCGGACCTCCAGCACTAAACATCTCAGTGACGGTGACAGTTGTGACTCACCCAGAACTGCCTGGGAACTCGTGTGTTCCTCATATTAACAGTTTTAAGAAAAGTTCGGATTTGTTTCTCTACACAAGATTGTTACACAGACAGTAGAAGTTTAAAAATTAAAAGCTGACTTTACTGTAACATTTCACCTGATAATAAAAATAATAATAATAATGGTCTACTTGCAAGATCTCCCCATTTTGATGAATTCTTAATATACTCAAAAAAAAGTTTTTGCTAAAGCAACAGATGTTTACTGTCATGTGCAGTGCTCTACCATGTACAATTTCTTATCAAGTGCTAAAACATTATTAGGTGCAATGTGCAGTTTTCTTAATGGGTGCTAAATCATTGCTGTATTCTTATGTGAATTTGATTACTTCCGTCAACATTACTTGTATTCTACTGATCTCTATTACGTATAATTAACTGTTATAGTTTGCATAAGTCGAAATTACTTTTTCATTATTTTGTATTAATGCTGATTTTCTAAGAAATGCAATATCTTTGTCCAAACCACTTCTGTCTACAGTTCTCACACTGAATTGTTACTTACATATCGTATTCAGACACAAACTCCTGCATATAATTTTAAAGTTCTATACTGTATTTACTTCTCTCACAGTTTTACTGTAATTGTGAAATTACATCGTTTTTCTAACAGTCGACAAACCAGACCAGTCTCCGTAAAGACCGTCAAAAATTGCCGTTGCCGACTATATTTCAAGTCGTCAAGGCGGGGT
>JBBPCX010061503.1:0-14143 GCA_037974365.1 Hydrocynus forskahlii | reverse complement strand
CAGTCTTACAGTCATTAGTTACAGAGACAGTCTTACAGTCATTAGTTACAGAGACAGTCTTACAGTCATTAGTTACACACACACTCACACTGCTGAAAAAAAACAAATTAATTCCTGGGGTAAAGAAAGCACAACTGTGCTTGTTTACCGTTAATTTATACACACAAATGAATATGTATGTGTTATTCTGTCATCTAACCTGTGTTTCCTCCGGGCGCGAGAGCGTGTGCGGGTGCCCAGAAGGAGCGGATGTACAGGTAAAGTGCCAGCAGGTAGGACACGGCGGTCGCACACACCGCCAACGGCAGCATCAAATCAAACAGAACCCCAAGGGGCATCCCCAAACACACACACACTCCCAGCAGCACCGCCGACACACACAGCGCCTGGAAACCTGCAGCGCCAGGGACATCACAAAAAAAACAAATTCAGTATTGCCTGTTTTTGCAGATTGAGTGGACTTTATAGAGTGTGTGTGGAGTGTGTGTGTGGAGCGATTGGAATGATATGAAACAGGTTGTATAAAACACTCCCTTCTACTGTTTCATTTCAGAAAGTGAAATAGTGTCCGTTTTGCATTATTTGGGCCCTCTAAATGCAGAAAAATGTGAATTTTATTTCAGGAGTGGATTTGGACTGAACCAGCCGGGGTCACGACAGAGTGGAGTTCGGACTTTGGGCTGATCTGGGTTACGTCACATAACCAGTAAAGCAGTGCTGGGTGCAATAAACACACTAAAGTGAACAAACACCATGTTCAGTGTGGAAAAATAAAGCTAAACAAAAATAACCACACGTAAGTGAAGAGGTGTGCATGGGAGAGTGATAAGGAAGGTGATAGCATCACCATTGATTGGATATTTCAGTCTGGATCCGTCTCTCAGAACCAACCCCTCCGACACCTAGGAAAGATACAAACATATGACTCAGACCTGTTTTAGATTTGATGGTGTTATACAGCAAGTTGCCACTTTACTGGAACCACCTAACACAGAGCTCCACGACGCAGGTGCACGTGCTCTGATTCTACAGCTTCCCGTCACACACGAACCAAAGGAGGCGTTTCCGATAAAGTGGCCACTCTGGGGTGTCTCTCAGGTGTGCTCACCTTGCCCAAGGGCAGCAGGTAGAGGGCGCTCTGCAGGCCGAGCCAGCCGGTGAGGATGGCGGCAGAGTGCGGGTCCCACAGAGAGGCAGGGTTCGGCAGAGAGGGGGGCCAACGCAGCAGAGCGCCATCAGGCGTCCGACACACACTCAGCAAGTACAACACCATCAGGGGGAGGAAGACGGGTAAACACGCTGCACCTGCAGAGAGGACATTCGACCCAGCGTCTCAGCAGTCTTTATCAACCAGAGCCTGAAAGAGTTCTTCGTGCCCCTGCTGTGGGCTTCCTCAGACAGACCTGGGTTTGAAGCTGCTTTACGAAACTCAGCTGTAAAAAATACTGACCAAATAAATGTGAATTTTAAACATGAAACACATGAGATAATATCAGAATCAGAACCACTTCAGATCAGAACCAAATTAGAATCAGAACCACAATCACAACCAGATTAGATCAAGAGTCCAGAACCAAAACCAGCTCAGTTTAGATAAGCTTCATCAGAATCAGAACCAGAACCAGTTACAGTCAGATCAGGACCAGAATGTGTGTGAGGTCAGAACTGGTCAGGCTGTACTCACCCAGAGCTCCTCCGAACTCCATCTCAGACTGGGCTGGCTTGTGCTTCAGCTTCATCCTGCAGGTCAGATTTAAACACTCACTACTAAACCTCCAGATCCTCTCACATGCACCTCTCAGTACTGTAGTAAACTAATCTTAAACCTCCAGATCCTCTCACATGCACCTCTCAGTACTGTACCAATCTTAAACCTCCAGATCCTCTCACATGCACCTCTCAGTACTGCAGTAAACTAATCTTAAACCTTCAGATCCTCTCACATGCACCACTCAGTACTGAACCAATCTTAAACCTCCAGATCCTCTCACATGCACCACTCAGTACTGTACCAATCTTAAACCTCCAGATCCTCTCACATGCACCTCTCAGTACTGTACTAAACTAATCTTAAACCTCCAGATCCTCTCACATGCACCTCTCAGTACTGTAGTAAACTAATCTTAATTCCCAGATCCTCTCACATGCACCTCTCAGTACTGTACCAATCTTAAACCTCCAGATAATCTCACAAGCACCACTCAGTACTGTACTAAACTAATCTTAAACCTCCAGATCCTCTCACTTGCTCCACACTCAATACTGTACTAATCTTAAACCTCCAGATCCTCTCACAAGCACCTCTCAGTACTGTAGTAAACTAATCTTAAACGTCCAGATCCTCTCACATGCACCACTCAGTACTGTACTAAACTAATCTTAAACCTCCAGATCCTCTCACATGCACCACTCAGTACTGTACTAATCTTAAACTTCCAGATCCTCTCACATGCACCACTCAGTACTGTACTAAACTAATCTTAAACCTCCAGATCCTCTCACCTGCTCCACACTCAGTACTGTACTAAACTAATAACCTCCAGATCCTCTGTAAACTGCTCCCATTAAACAGTCTGTCATTATTCTTCCACCTTGTAAGTCCGTGAATGTTAATAATCTAAATAAACAGTAATTAGAATTAAGCCGGTAGTGGTACCTCACCTGCTGTTGTTATCAATCCGGTTCATGAATGGTTTATTATTTTTAATTCCGAGGATATACACGCGCCGCTCCGCTAGACTGACGCACTGAGACGCGCGTGCACGCCTCCTTCCCCGCCCCCACGTCATCAGACCCGACCAATCAGCACTCAAGTCCGTCATAAGCAGAGCGTGGAGAGGACACAAGGTAGCCAATCAGATCGAGGACGCTGCAGGCAGACCCTCCCCCAGCCAATAGGAGAAGACCTTGAGGCGCGCGATGGGCTGGGAGGGAGGGCGAGGCTTCACTTTAGAGCGTTTCTATTGGACGCCTTAGCTCCGCCCCTCCCTCACCTATACGCGCAATACTCCCGGAGTCAACTATCAATTAATTCACATTATATCACAGTTCACATTAACCTGCTCCCAATCATTCAGAGAGACACCACCTAATCAATAACACAAAAAACAGCGAGCCTGAAGTGAATATTCTTTAATTAGACTGGATTACTGCAACCTGATCATTTAGTCATCACATACACCCAGGGAGCAAAACTCTCACAACTTCATCACACCATCAAATCAATCATGACTGTAATTACTGATCACTGGACAGATTCAGAAATCAGATCAGTTGTCACTTGAATCACTGCAATTCAGAATAACATTAATTCAGCTCGCTCTCATTTTTGCTACATTCCCACAGCCGCTCTGAGGTTCAGTCCTAGAGAAACTTGGCAGGTCAGCTCTGTCCACAGTGGAGGTGAATGGAACCAGACGACTGACTCCAAAAGCTCCTCAGTTTTGTGATTCTGAAAGCATTTTTACCTGTTTTGAGATGATGTAGGCTGAAAACTAAACCCATTCAACATGCAATTTTCCCGCATCAGTATTTTAGATCAACACACTTACCGCCAATGTAAATATTACTGAGCCCATAACTTTCTCTGTAACAAAACATTTCACTCCAAACACTCTCAATAAGGATGATATTGGAGGAATTCTGAAACATCTTCATATGGCATTTCCAAGACTAAAATGTTTTAAAAACTCAGGTAAGGCTATGACTTCTGAGTCTGTTCTGTGCTCTGCAATAACAGGAACATTAGAAAAACAACAGCAAAGCCTCCACTAAAGCGCAGATTTTAGTTATTGTAACACTGAGACAAAAACCCCATCATAACTTTATTTTCTTATTACAGTTACTCTATAGACTGCATGAACATTTCATCATGAAATCATGATCCAAAATTCCCTGGGACAGAATCTCTTCATGTTTACATTCCATTAGAACGTTTCTTGTTTTTATTGTTTTGAGTTTGGAGACGGGAGGTTGTTCAGACAGTGATGATGATGATGATGATGATGAGCAGTACTTTCTCTGCACTCTAATTCAGTCCAGACTGAGGCTTTAGCTGAAATTAACAGATTTTATAGCGATAATAAGCTTTATTTCCTTTTGTTAAGTGCAACTGACTTTTTATTTGCATGCTTGTCATGAACAGTTTAAACTAATTCAGCCTTCTCAGTGAATGTGTGTGTGTGTGTGCGTGTGAGAGAGAGAGAGAGTGTCTCTCTCTTTCTCTCTCTCTTTCTGTTCAGCCCCGTTCGCAGATGACCTCAATGACGCTCTGTTCCATCGGACTCGGGTCGAGGCAGCGGTGGGCCGCGCTGCCCACGATCTCGTCCAGCAGGAAGTGCACCAGGTTTTCATCAGAGACGAACCTCCACAGGTACATCTGCAGGTAGTGACAGTCCACTTGGATCTGCTGCAGACCGTAACGGCCAAACGTTCGCAGGCGCACACACTCCAGGAACGTCTTCAGGCTGATCTTAATGATACCGGTCAGGACCGACACCTGAGGGTAAGATCAGACAGACACAGAGACCACTGTGATCACGCTGTCTTCAGTAGCTGAGTGGCAGACTCGCGCCCACATTCCATCAAAAACACTGCAGTACACTTTCACTAAAACACAGTCAAAACAGCTGAACACACATGAGGAGAAATGACCATGAGGTGGAGAAAAGCAGTGGGAGCTTCTTCTATTCCTCCATTATGAATTGAGAGATTCATCAAAATTAAAGGGTTTATAGAGAAACTGCTGGACATTTCATTCAATGTTTCAGTTAGTTTTTAATCTGCTTTCAGCTACTGAGATTGCCTTTAAATGTGTTATATAGATGTAAAATGTGGACCTGCTTCTCTCAAGAATTGACCTTTCCAGTGAAAGTTAGATCTGCTTAAGTTAGTGTGATTATCTGCGTCTCTATTTCGACCTCAGTTTGATCCCAACTGAATGACCAGCTCGATCGGCAGTGGCAGGTGATCCGGTGGTGTGAAAGGGTACAAGAGACAGTTATTAGCCCGTGTGTGTGTGTGTGGTTTTAGGAGTGATTCTGAATTTTCTACACAGTGCAGTGTAGGCCTGAGGTCTGCTCACTAAAACTTCATTCCACCTAAACCAGACCCTTCAGGAGCTCACAGAACTTACCTTATTGAACTCCACTGGACTAAAGATGTCAATCCTCTCTGAGAAAAGTTTGTGGATGTTACTGAGCAGGTTAGTGTCCATCGGAGCACTGCACAAACAAACATTTCTTACTGAGATTTACTCATAAATAAGTTAATCCTGTGTGAATGTGTGTGTGTGTGTGTGTACCTGGGTGTGTAACTGGGTGCGTAGCGGATCTGCTGTCTGGAGCTGCTGTAGACGGAGAAGGTGCGTTTGCTGGAGTCGCTGCTGTGGGCTTTTCTTACACCTTCTTCATACAGCAAACCGACCTACCGACACACACAGGCGGACGGACAGACAGACACACACCAGTTGAGTTTCTCAGCTATATTCGAAAGACATGGTTCATATCACATTATAATAAACACAAACAATACATCAAACAAGTATAGTAATATGTGAGAAGGTGAAGAAAGAATGTCTTTTGGCAAAGTTGGTCAGAAGAACAAATGTTTGGTTTCATGCCCATCTCTAAAATATTCAAAACACGGACTGCATCTTTGTGAAGAAGTGAGTAGCTCAGGGTTGTAGAAATAATGAGTGTTTGAATAGTGAATAAGACTCCTGATTAACTGTTAAACCTTCGCTCTGACTGGTAAACTGAGTAGGGACATAACAGGTACATAATGTGTTTTATTAATGTATAATCCTTTAATAGAGGAGAGCATCAGGATCGAGCCTCAGGATCTTTTTATTTAAATGATCACCTGAACATCGATGGAGGTCGTGTCCTCCACCACCCTCTTCATCACTGCCCGCACATTTCGGGGCTCAATGGTGTTCACCCAGTCTCTGGTCTCCACACTCTTCCTCAACATCTGAGAGATTATTAATCCCTGCACCTACAGACACAGACACATTATTCACACTTACCCCCAAAAAAACCAAATGTTCTGCTCCAGCATTGCTGCAGATCAACACTACTAACTGAAGTATTGCATCGCAAAACTGAGAGCATCCTGTTTGCTCATCGAGTGAAAATGTAGAACTACAGAGTGGTGTAGAAAACAACGGCTGGTAAAGACGTCTTGGCTGACGACAGCGGAAGCATTTCTCACCGTTACTGGTTACAGTTCTTTTTGGTAGGATTGTTATTTATAATAAAACTTTGTCGTCGTTATTATTTCAGCAGCCAGATGTGGTTGGTGGGTAAGACTGACACTAGAGCTGCATGATGTCAACAAAAGTATTTTACTGTAATGTACTGCAAAAGGTCCATATCACCAAATTTCTGGAAAGTCTGTAAATGTTGTTTAAAATGGGGCAAATTTATTTATCTCCTTATTCTGTATACAGCAGTTTAGCCCTGCCCATTCACACACCTGATATTCATCAGAACACCCAGTACCTCATCTGGATCTGTGACTAGTTACCCAGTCAGAAACACTCTGATTTGTTAAAGACTCATTTGCATATTGCAGCCTTTTTTGATATCAGTATTGAAGAGATTTATATTGTGATGACGAATAAAAGGCGATATACAGTGTAACTAAAATACATTTGTTCAAAGTGCCATTATAGGGAGGAAGTGGCACTCACACACTGTGAGGAATAATTAACTACTGAAAAATTATTATAATCTAAGTTAGCAACTTTACCATAGCGGATGTGTGTGTGTTACCTTCACGTAATGGTTGAGCAGTTTCTGCGCTGCCTCTCGAGCCTCTGCACACAAAGCGGTGACTGCAGTGACCGGAGAATGGTGCTGAAAGGACAGAAAAGAGAGGAAACATGAGAACAGCTTTCTCCTCAGATCAGCCTGAGTGAAACACCACAAACATTAAAAACAAATCAGTTATTTCTCTGAGTACCAGCACCACACACAAGATAAAGAGTAACAGTAAGGTTTGTAATCAAATAATGTAAACAGCAAAACAAATGCAATCACAGCATAGTATTCTGTCTCTATATATGGATGTATTGACAGAATAAAGTGTGTACCTGTACAAGAAACTGTTCGTCAGTGAGGGTGAGGATGTAGGAGATTGTGGCGGATTCGTAATCGAGGCAGAGTCGAGAGAGCAGCAGGAGGAGGACGGGAGGCGTAGATCCACCTCTGTCCCCGGCGCTCTCACAGAACTGACGAGACGACTGACAAATAAACTTGATAAAACTCACTACCAGCCCCTCTCTCACGCCCTGACTGCAGAATTCACCCTGAAACACACATACACACACACACCTTGTCTGTACATTCCTGTTTTGCTTTTATATTACCATGTTTTTATCTTTTCACCACATGAAACTAGGGCTGTGAATAATTTTGACATTTAAGTATCTGGAAAGAACAGGTGAAGGACAAAAAAGATGAATGTGAAGCTGCAAGCTCATTTTAAGTGATGCAGAAGAATGTTTAAATTAAATAGTATTTACAGTGAACAGCACAAACACTGCATTCACCTTGAAGTATGGTTTGTTGGAGAAAGTGATATCCTTCGCCGTGAAGAGATGGACGGAGGCTAATACGGATTTGATCTGATTTAAGATGGAGTTGGACAGTGAGGTCAGCAGCTCAGGGAGACTCGGCGAAGCTTCTTTACAAGAGGGGCCGCCTCCTGCGAGAGCCCCGCCTCCTGCTGTACTGGTCCCACCCACCGAGAGCCGTGGGGCTGCCAGGGCCTGTCTGACATCGGTAAGACTGTCCAGGTAGAAGCTCTGCAAGGCGGATAGGTACTGTTTGATTCTCTCTCTTGCCGCCTGAATAACGATCTCGGTGCCCTGGGTCGGCACAGCTGATCCTGGAAGGAGTTTAGATACAGCCTGAAGCCTGCGGTGGAACCGGTCCAGCGCTCTGACCAGTAAGGAGTTATCTCCGACTCCCTTCTCCTCCTGTATCCTACGCTCCACCAGGGAGAAGTATCTGGCCGCTAAAGTGTCCACAAATACGTGCAGCTTGCTGTTAGCCATCTGAGAAATATTTTTTAAGGCCAGTTCGCCCTCTTGTGGGCGGTTGATGAACAGCTCCTGATACGAGGCAATGACCAGGCAGAGATTACTCACAAACTCATTACAGCCCCGATCAATAAACTCCAGAATATCTGTCCTGGCAGCAGGAGAGAGAAGGTTATTGGACACTGAGGATTCAGTTGGAGATGTGGGATTGGTTTTAGTGCTTGATTTCTGGGTGGAGCCTCCAGAGACTTCTATGACTACTGAATCTCTAAGTTCTGCCTCCAGTCCTTGTAGGTCCGCCTCCAGCCTGGTTTGGGCGTGGCTCAGGAACTTATCACAGAGTTCCTCAGCCGGTTCATCAAGCTGCAGCAGCAACTCCACACACTCCGACAGCTCCTTAGCACTCGTACCGTCATCCCTACACACACACACACACACACACACACACACACACAAACCCCCCTCGGGTTAAACACTAACTTAGTTCACTTATAGTGTTTAAAGGTTTAAAACACCTCTTAAATCTGTAGATTCTAGTCTTCACTACATTTCACTACATTTGCGTTTCCAAGTTTTCTTATAGTTTGCATTTGATGGAAAGTTCCTGTTGTGTTGTTTATGTTTGCTGGAAAAATACATTTTGTTTGCTACATAATTTTTGGCATCAATATAAAGTCAGAACATTGTGCTGATTTAACAGCTAACTATATAAATTAAAGTAACACCAGGATTATACATTAGATTACTAAATCTTAATGAGAAACCAGTTATTGTTCCTCTACCCACCTAAACTTCAGCCGTAGTTGTTGTGCGAGACGCTCCATGATGGCGTGGCAATCGTCCTGGATGCCCCTGAAGGAGGGCATGTGGCTATACTGCTGCAGCACGCAGCGCGCCCGCCGGTGAGAGCTCACCGCTTGACTGTACGCCTGCAGCTCCAAACACTTATTCAATCGCGCTGGGAGCTCGAACAGGAACTGCAGCTTCCGCAGGAGAGTGTGAACACCTACAAAGAGACAGAGAGTAAATATTGGAGAAAAGAAACAGTTTCTGCTTGTGCTGGAACAGATTCCCCACATGTTTCATTAGTGACAGGGCTGCAACTTGTAATGTACTCATGAATAACCTGCTGGAGTAAATGATGGAATAAACTGAATCTAAACACTTGGATAACTGAATATGTGAATAATTTTCTGGAGAAAAGTGCGAATGGGCAAATATTCTGATGGATAAAGGCAGGATTGACAACAAGCTGGACAAAGGTGTGAATGAGTGAATGGTATCTATGCCTGATAGTTTGGTGATTTGGGCGTGTTGGTCCTGCAGTGTTCCGCTGATCCGTGCGCTGAACTCCGTTATGGCCGTCATGTTAGTGGACAGACAGTCCATCTCATCCTCCATCTTCTTAAAGTCATTTTTCATCTTCCTAATTGTATCTGAAGACAATCATTTTAAGAAGCAGTCTTACTTTCATAATAACTAGAGTAGAAAAACAACATCTCTGGGAGTCACCACAATATAGCTCTGAATTACTGACCTGTGGCAGAAATAAATTTATTATAGTTTTCATAAACAAGCGTCTGCATGTCGCTGTCGAGAGATCGGATCTGTTTCACCATGCAGCTCTCCTGATCCATCAGCTCCGCCAGGGAACACTCCTTCCTCAGCTAAAACAGGGCAAAACCATCAACCTTGAGCAACAAAACAATGGTGCATATCCATTCACAAAGAGCAGTCACAGGTCAGCCCAAACAGGGACTAACGTGCTTCACAATCACTACTGGATAAGACCATAAACAGACAGCTGCTGCTTTTGACAGCGAATTAAAAGTGTAGACGTTTCATGGTTCTATACAAATTTACATCAGCAAATTCACAGTAGAAATTAAGAAGAAACCAATAATATACAAGAAATACTGAAATTTTGTTCTTAAGATAAACGTGTGTTTGGTGTCCCTTGTTGAGGTAAATGTGTATCTGGTGTACCTTGTTGAGGTAAATGTGTGTGTTTGGTGTACCTTGTTGAGGTAGAGCTCCGGATCGAAGCTGGCCCCGTCCAGGTCGCAGGGCTCCGGCCGGGTCTGGTTCTGATCGGATTCGGTGGTGTAATAAAGCCGGAGGAGGCGCCGCTTCCGTCCGGGAGAGGGGCAGCCCGACTCCTCCATCTTCCCCAACACAGGAAAATAACCCAGAAACACCTAAAATTGACGCACTGTCAGAGGATAAAGCACCTTTAACACAGACGGAACCACCCTCAGAACCCGCACACAGGGAAATGGTGGAAAGCCTTCACAATAAAAGTCCCTCAGAAGAAAAAAAAAAAAAAACACCCCAAAAAACAAAACTAAGCCATGCTTAATACAGTGACTGACACACACCCACACACACCTATCATAGAATGCTTACCTCCACCTGAAGAGCTACCATCATCAAACCTTGTATCACAAAAATATTAAACAGCTTTATACACTTTATACATATATATATATATATATATATATATATATATATATATGTAAGCATATTTGTGATCTTTGAAAACAGGAAAAATTGAAATCAAACCACATATATAAATTCTCTAAGTTACAAGTTTATTTAAATATTGATATATAAATCCATTAAACATTATTTATCGATAGGTACACCAGGGAAATAATACAAAGTGAGAATAAAAAGTTAATGATGCATATTGGAAGTTTAGTTAGTATTAGTCGCAAATACAAATACTCAAAGTAGTGCACATTATTCAAAGTCACAGAAATTTCAGGCGTCGTAAGAGTTCTTCATGTACACAAAACAAAAATTTCTGAAATCACAGAAAATGACAAAAACTCCATTCAGACACAAACAGCCCAGTCACAGGCCGAGACCCTCGTCAATCAGTCATGAAGGGTCTAAACTGTGTGGATTCATTTAAACGCAGAAATAAAACACACAGGCTTTATTTTAGCGTGATCAGACAGAATGTAAATACAAAAGGCACTTTATGTTGGTCAGGAAAGAGGTTCAGTTTTTAAAATGACTATGTTTTGGACAAATCTGCAGGGAGAAGAGTATGTGTGACAGTTAAGAGATTTACAATAGAAAATCTTAGCAAGTTTGGCATGTCTGTAGAGCAATCGACATGTTCATATTACCCTAAAGAAATACAGCAACATAATCTGTGTGCCATGTAAAGAAAAGCAAGGACAAAGAATAAACATCTAATCTGACAGATTTCAGTGTGGTGCCGTTCAGACTGAAAAACCGCTTTACGGGGTGGTGTCTGTGTTGAACCTGTACTGCTTCAAACACCGTTATTCTTTACAAGTGCACACATGAATGTTAAAATAACACGAGGGAACATAATTTAATGGAAGATGAAAGTAAACACATTTTTGCCTCACAATGCCCTGCATGAATCCCTCCACCGTGAACAGTTCCTCTAAACTCTGGTAAACTCAGGGGCCCAGCAGTGTTTTCATAACCATTTCATTTAATAACTTTGTAAGGGAGCTTTGGTTTGGTTCCATGCAGCACCACTGTGAACAGTTCTGACTCGATTAGTTTCTCTAGAGTGGAGTGATTCACACCAAACCCACTCTGAGTGATTTAGTTTATCATTTCATTATGCGGGGAAAGCAGCAGAGGTCCTCTTTAAGACTAAGGGACTCTTCATAAGATTATAAATGTCAGTTAATTCAGTCCAAGACTTCGATTAATCATTTTTTTGGTAAAATTGCTGGAAGTCAGCCAGAATCATGTGGAAACAAACAGACTGATCATTGTTAATCCATCCTTCTGTTAAAGGTCGTATTTCTGCAGTGAAGCACAATCAGGCTGTTAGTGGTTCTGGAGTAAAAGAGTTCAGCACTGCTGCAGGGATCAGGGGTTCAGGGATCAGGGGCTCTGACATTCAGCCGGTGTTCTGTCGGGTAAATGTACGCAGGGCAGCACGGCAGAGGAAACAGCGGATCAGGATTAGAGCTGTAAAGAAGTTTCAGCAGAATCATTTACATTCACTAAAGGGGATTACTGAACTAATTTTAGAGGATCTTCTGTCTTCACTGAATAAGAAATGCCCAGAATGACTTACAGCTTCATTAGGAAGCTGCAGGTAAAACAAATCCACATTCAACAAGTGTTTAGGAAAACAAATCAACTGTCTCAGCAAAACCTTGCACCACTGAACCAACTTTACTTCTCCTAAAGCCAAGTCCCATATCTGAAATAAGTTCTGGAAACAGAACATCGTTCTGATTCTGATTCTCATATCTGAGGATACAGACCGATTCTGATTTCTGGCAAACATGTTTTAGATTCTTTACTGCCACCTTCTGGCAGACACAATGCATTATTACAAGATGCTCATAAAAACAAGAAAAACACATTTTAACATGATAGTTGCACAAAATATTAGCAATCTGTTTCTGAGCATGTAATGACCATTAGAATATTCAAATTCATGACCCATCTCTAATCTGAACTCAGGACTGGTCGGTACTGAGCGTAGATCTGACTCCAGCTGCCTTTCACACTGTGTGAACCTTTCATAGCAAACCACAAGAAATGAGAGCTTGACTGATATTATTTTATGGCAGATACCAAAACCAATTTTAAAGAGCTAAAACCCTTTGCTCTGCCACTGGGACTGCATTTTAGAGATGCTTTGACAAAAAAGACAATGATTTCCTTCACAATCAATAAAAACATTTCTAATTCTGATTCTTATTACTGCATTATTAATATTATAAAATCACAGATTGTCAATATGGGGTGATGTATTGGTCAGGCTCTAATAGAAATGGTCTAAAATTACTTGGCTTACATTAAAGTCAAGGATGTTTCAGAAATGCAAAGTTTTGTTGGGACAGTGATAGAAGGTTCTGCAGGTTTTCCTGTGCTGTCTGCGTGAAGGTCTGGAGTTTTACAGCAGCAGAAGTAAGAGGCACTGGTTTATCGGTGCAGCATCGCGTTTTACAGCACCAGAGTACGGCAGACCTGCACTCCGCTGCACTGATCATTTGGTTCGGTGGGTTTTGCATAGCTGAGATCTGCATTCAGAGAGACAAAAACGCTAAATTCTCTCTCGTTCCCTTTCAGCTGTTTCACTTCTGCTTTATAAACAGCCAGGACCACTTCGCTGATAGAATGGAGGCAAAAATCACAACAAAGGGAGCCACAATGTGAGCTTGTGACATCAACATTATAAAGTACACTATTATCCATAAACAGTGGTTTAACTTTCTTATAATCTTGGTCCAGTCTCTGTCCACCCAGTTTCTGACCACAGTGTGTGAGAGCCTAAATGGACAATGTAAGTTTGGTCTCCAGACTGAAACAGGTCACGGATTTCAGCCCTGCTCCAAACTGTCCGTCACCTGTACAGTCGAGTAAGCGGGTGTAGCCTGGCGGGTGAAGAAGGACGCGGCTCTCTTTGGCTTCAGACGCTTTATCTGTTTACCTGAGAACACAAAATGGAGAAGAAATTGTTTTGTTGCTCTAAGCAGGAGTGATTGTTCAGTCCAGTTTTATCGATAACAGAGACGGAATAAGTAAGTCTATAAGAACTCCTTATTCAAATTTTGTGCACCCCCTTAAACAGGGCAGTAGTAACATTCTGGTGTCGGGTTTACTGTTTATTTGGTGCCTGAGAGGACCCAAGCTAGAATGTAACTGCTGCACAATTTAAGAAGGAATGGAAAATAGTTTATCAGAAGGAATGGAAAATACTGGGGAACAGGAAGCCAGCTTCACTACCAGGGTTAAAAATTGAAACTGGGCTAAAATAGTTAGACTAAAATCTATAGTTGAAATACAACTATTTTGTCAAATTTAGGATAATCTTACAGGAATGGTTCAGATGTTACTAATGGTTAGATCTCAGGTTTAGTTTCACAGAGGGCGACCAACTGTGGACACATTAATCAGAACCGAACCCCACAGAGAAAAACAGTAGTTAATGGCGGCCCTACTCCTGAAGAACCTTCCATACTGAGAAACTGTGGAACACGCATGAATGCCCAGACAGATTTCTCCCTCCAGGGTTCCCACCCTAAGTCAGACTTAAAATTCCCTGACTTTTCCATGACTTTCCCTGACCAAAAAGCAGAATTT
>JBBPCX010061492.1:20049-39032 GCA_037974365.1 Hydrocynus forskahlii | reverse complement strand
GTCCCAGTGCACAAAGCGAGCTCCATAAAGACGTGGCTGGATGAGTTCAGTGTGGAAGAACTTGACTGGCCACACAGTTACAATAAATTAAAAAGAAAATTGAAGGCTACAGCTAAGTAATAAAAAGTATATGGAGAAAAATATATTTAAATACACATTACAAGTGTAAACAAGTGTGCGGTGCTCAAAAGCAGAGGAGTAATGTCAAAAGTTCTAGTCCCCCTCAAGATCCTCAGCAGGACTAAAATGATGAATATTCATTGGCACTTGCAGCCACTGCTGTTCTCATTGTCCCCAGTAATTTACAATAAGGACTGGGAATTAAAAAAAGACTGTTTCTGGAACTGATTATATTTTCCATATGAAAAAATATTTTTAGGAAAAGCGTTCTAGTTAATGAAGTCTTTTACTAAAAACAATAGTAGAACCCATTAGCATATTTTAATACACTTTTAAAACAATGATAGAGAGTTTTGATGTCTGGAAGAATGTGCAAATTCCCTACCTAGGCAAGTAATACTGCATGCTTTTGAAAATACTCAGCATTGTTTTGAGATTTCTGAGAGTCTTTATTTCTGAGAGTCTTTTCTCTTCTAGTGTGTGAATGATTTGAAATGAGCCAGCAATAACATCCCACCACCCTAAGAACTACTTGGAACTGAACAGATCCAAACAGCATGGACACAACGACTGTTCCAGTAACTGTGACAGTTACTTCATTTTTTTCCCTGATCCAAATTTTCCATGTTTTGGTAGACTGTTGGGACGACCGCATAGAAGCACTCTTGGGGTGGGGTGGGGTGGCGGTGGGATTGGGGAGTTGTGTCCATAATGTGGTGTTATCTTTTTTTGGTCTGGCCAGACAGAGGAGAAACTGTATAAAGTGGCAAAACATTATACTGAAGCTTTCTGGGACACACACACACAATAATCTGTGCAGTAACTTGCTGCTTCCTGGATGTGCAGTTTCTTATTGGGTGCTAAATCATTATCATTACATGCAGGATCTTTATTATTTTGTGCAATAGTATTATCATGTACAATTTAACTACTGTTACCAAACCACGATTTGAGGTCATTAGTAAACTACCAAAACATTGCTATTGTGAATATTTTGGTGGAAATTGTGCACAGTGCAACTGATTTAGAACACCATATCATATAATCTGAATATCCTTAAGTACAATGGTACTTTCGGATTTACTTGTTCATATGATGCCAGTTTGATAAAAACAGATAATCAAAATAGGTGACCATCAGTGAGCCACACAGAAAGGCATCTCCATGTTGCTTTCTGGGGACAGCAGTTTAATTAATATTTCCCATTTGAGAGTCCCATCTATATGATTGTCTTTAATTCTGAGAATGTTTACATATAAGAATGAATGCATACAATTATCTGATAGCTACAAACAATAAACAAGGTATTTGTTTTACATGCACTTAATCTGATCTGTAATCTGACCATGAGATAACTCTGCAAGTCACTCAGTAATCAGTTTTATTGCCAGCACAAACATGAGGTGTGAAGTAATTAAGCGATATAACAGACAATAAATCTTTTTAACAATGTTACTATTTCTTTAAGCGTTTAAGTGTCTCCAAATTGAACACAATATAGTCAGTATTTTTGCCATTTTACAGTTATAGCATTGAAATAATTGTTGAATTATTATTTATTGTTGTCTTCCCCCATTCTGCAGTTGTACGCACCCAATGCCCAAGCTGCTAGAATACAGCCATACATCTGTCATAATACTGTATATAATCAAACATCTGACTACTACGCTAAATATTGTCTTGTCATGTTTGGTTCCTCTTGTGTTTTTCTATCTCTCTCTCTATTTACACCATGAGTATTTTACCCTGTCTTCACTCATGTAGTCTTGTGTTGTTTCTGTTTTTTTGTTCTTTGTATTGATCCATGGTCCTGGAGGAACATTTCTTTTCACAGTGTACTGTTTATATGGCTGAAATGACAAACACCTACTCGACATGAATGTTTACTGCTTCATAGGCAGGAATACTGTCTTAGGACTGGATGGATGTCGAAGGCTTTTCAAAAAAATTAGCCCACATGAATAGCAAATGTAGGTGGTGTCTCAGAATGTGTAAATCAACACAGCACATCTGACACAGAATGACAGATCTGAAGCTTGGGCTAGAGGTAAATCAGCCCAGTTTAAGCCAATTCATATTTTTCCCTTGGCCTGTTGGTGGTGCTGTTCAGTGAAGGATTCCAAAACAAATAATTTCTGATCACTAGTTAACAGCCCATAAAATGATGTGGATGTCCAGGATCAAACCTTTTTTGATGCCCTATTTCTTTAAAAGTCCATTTATAAACAGCAAACCTCTATGACTTACATGAACAAAAAAAAGAAACTGTGCTCGCTCTGTATTGGAACCATGATTGTCTGATTCAGAAAAGCACTTCAGTGTTGTTCCAGCGGGTGAGGTAGGAATTCACCAGCTTTTACCAAGCCATTTATGTGTAAAGACAACTAAATGTGTAGCTGTGTTTATGGGCTGAATATTTTTAATTAATAAAATCACAACAAACAGTGACACACATCTTTTTTATATGACTGACCTGAGCTTTAGTGTCTTGAAGTTTGTTTATGAGTCTGTTGTGTGTTTTGCTCTGTGTTTGTTTCTTCATGTTTGGGTTTTTCAGCTTTTTGTCTGGCACCCTTGCGCGTGACTTCACCGACTCTCTCTCCACACACATTTTAAAGGTGACTCAACCATTCTCTCTCTACCCCCAAATATTACAGAGGGTACTCTGTACAAGCACGCTTTAATGGACATTATATCAATATCCTATGATCCATTTTCAGTCACCAAAAAATATATCGAAGATTATTTCATGAAATCTAGAGATTTTTTTCAAAATTAGCCCACATGGATAGTGACTACATTTACTGCTAAGGGATGATACATTATGGACAGATGACTCAATGAAGACAATGTCCTTAAGAGAGGAGCTGTTTGACTCATGCAAACACACTTTGATCTCTGTTTTCACTTATTTGAGAGTAAGACAAGGACAATTTACTGCCCTCTCCTCAAAAAAGGCCTGAAATCAGACAAACTTTGCAGTGAGCTCACAGTAGTCAAACGTCACGGCTCATACACATGCAAATGTTGAAGAGTCTGTTTGAGTAAAAAACAAAAAACAAAGACAAAACAAGTTCACCAGCCTCAAAAAACACAGTCGTGGTTGAATTTGGGAAACTTCACATCTGGCGACTCTGCCCAATGCACAGAATCCATGAGAAGCCAAAGAATGGAGGAGAAAAGCCACAAAAGAAAGGCAAATGCATGAAGATGTTTCTGGAAGCCATACGCCTTCTCTGCATTCTTGCAGCACTTGGCTACACATTAGTATGAACATGCCCACCATGTTTTCCATGGTGGCAATAGACCATAGCAGCATTGCTTGTCCTATGGTTGGAAACTGACCACTGATAAAGGAGCGGAGGTTGATTGACACAAAAACCACAGACAGGATAATTGAACTCATAACTATACTTCATCTATGCCCAGGAAACCATCCTTTAAGGTTCCAGATGCCACAGATGGTTCCCATTGCACTGCAAGGGAGAGGTGAGAGAGAGGGAAGAAAAAAGAAGAGTCCATCATTAGGTGTCTCGGGGGATTCGTTTTGGCCTTTTTAATGGCCAAGAATGTCTAATTACTTACAGAATAGTTCTTTTCTTCATCAACAGGTAACAGACCCCATCTGGCCCTTAAATAAACTGAATTGGATCAGGTTCACAAGACCATAAAGTACCTTTGTAGTCACTCACACTTTTAGGAAAACAAGTTGTCAATTCCGATTAGTAACAGACAACCTGTTAAAGAGAGGTCACTCATAAACCTTAGAACAGTTAAATCTCTTGTGTAAGTCTTTGAAGCCTTAAAGTCATCCCCATACCAACAGAACGAAATTATTTAACTACGGGGCAGCCTTAATTTACAATGGACCTTGTTTACTTTTAAGCTTGCATAACTTTTTAACATCTACTATTAAACTAAACCAGATGTCACCAACTAAACTGAGTAGGAATGTCTACAACCTCACTCTGTGATTCTGCCATTTACACATATTCCAAACCCTGACACTGTATTAAACAGTATTGTTTTTATACAGATGACCTTCAGACAGGTGGCTGGTGAACCTTAACTACAGCTGCAGTCTCCAATTACATTTAAACTACCACTTTAGTTCCATAGTGATTTTACTGACACCCACAGAAAGTCCAAAATCTGGTGGAAAGCCTTCCAAGAAGAGTGGAAGATGTTATAGCTGTAAAGGGGGACCAACTCCACACTGAAGTCTATGGATTTGAATACAATGTCACTAAAGTCCCTGTTGGTGTAATGATCAGGTGTCTAAATACTTTTGTCCATATTGTGTATTTAATTCTGGCACAAGCCCATTTTTACTCATTATTCTCAGATGCTATTTTAGTGGCCTGAAATGATCACGACACACAGTGATACACCATTGGTACAAAAGGTGGTAGAGCTCTTTAAAACCCATTTTTGTCCAAAACTGTGCCACCGGCCCCTCAGACCTATGGAGCACAAAGCTAAGGCCAATTTATCAGACCACTCATGTAATGTTCTAATCACTTCCATGGCCACAGGTGTATAACTTCAAGCACATAGGCATGCAGACCACTTTTACAAACATTTGTGAAAGAATGGGTCGCTCTCAGGAGCTCTGAAGGACCTCCAAACCTAATGTAGCCTTCAGATTAGCTCAAGAACAGTGTAGAGAGCTTCATGGAATGGGTTTGCATGGCCAAGCAGCTGCATCCAAGACAAACATCACCAAGTGCAATGCAAAGCGTCGGATGCAGTGGTGTAAATCACGCGGCATGATTATATATAAATAAGGGCATTAACGACTTCGGATTTTTTCAGATCGACTTATCCGTCAATAAATACGAGTCCTTTGATGACGACATCGCACAGACGCAGCGGAGTACTACTGCAGCCAAAGGTCTCACATCTTCAACGTTGAAAATAACAAGCCGATCTGTGATCTGCTGTTTCTTTTTCTCAGTCAGTCTTTTCTATAAAGATACCCCGCTTTTCTGGACTGGGCGACTCCCTGCAGTGCATCACCACACTTGTTAGCTAGTACTTCTACTGTGTAATGCTAGTAACTACTACCTCTGCTGCCATGTCTCTCATCTTGCTGTGGTCTTGTGTTTAGATTCTCCTCAACACGCTGTTACAGCCCTTTTTATGAAGTGACAGAAAAAACAGAAAAAAAACGTGAATGTGCGATGTGGTTAAAAAAAATGCCTATTTTTATAGTGTAAACCCTAAATATGCCCTCAAATATACTCCCAAAACACTTTAATTTCATTTTACACGCCCATTTTCTTTGGTATAAGCAGGTAAATACAGTAATAATTTAATTTATAGTAATAAAAATACAGGGCTTTAAGAAGACCAAAACGAAAAATGAGAACACTCAAGTAGCTCGCCTCTGAGTACAAGTGACTGTGATGTCCAGGCTCCCTTGTCCTTGTGCTGGTTGTTCATGTTTGGGCACGGCATTGAGCAAAACAAATGCGGGAAACATACCTGCAGTTTACGCATAGGTGCGAGGGTTTCAGCAAACAATTATTAGTTTGGTTTTCCAAAAAAAAAAAAAAAAAAAAAAATCTGTGAGAGACGACTGCTGAACCGCGATTCAACTTCAGAGGCACAAGTCGACACCCCCAGAGAGAAGTCGACTAGTCGTGAGTATTTTTTTCTCTCTGTGCGCACACTTGTGTATGCAATACAATCTCTGCCTCTGGCTTATGCTGACATGCATTCTTGGATTTAACCAAAATAGTCCCTTCATAAAAAGGGTGCTAACATTGGCGCAAGTGAAATCTAAACACAAAACCACAACAAGATGAGAGACACGGCAGCAGAGGAGACAGACATACATCACATGTGTGGAGATCCTTCACTCTAGACACACAAACAGCACGGAGACCCGCACAACCTGCAAGTCGGTGTTAAAGTACAGTAACCACTAGCTAACATGGCTAACGCTAGCACTGCAGAGAGTCGTGCAGTCCAGAGGACGCTGAGTGGCTGGGCGGCTTAAACTTTTCCCACTTTCTGTTGCACTTAAATTTACCAGAAAATTCAAGGAATCAGCCTTTGTTTTGTTTGTCATGTTGACTGTTAATGTTACAGAGAACTTTAATAAAAGTTGCTCAATGTTGGACACTGGTGTTCCTCCGCTGTCTGTGTGTGACGTCATCTAATGACTAGTCGACTCGACTTCAACTTTGTTGATGGATAAGTCGTTAATGCCCATATATACACACACACACACGTGTGTGTGTGTGTGTGTATTATATAAATAAAATGTGTGTATTATATAAATAAAATGACTTTAATTTAGACCCTTATTCAGACAAAACAAGCAGAACAGAAGTGAAGTACAGTGTGTTCTTTATTTTCCCCATAAAAAAGGTTGAACTGATTCAGGATTTCATCCTGAAACCTCTGAGTATCTCCCTGCAGAACGCACAACATGACAGCTGGAAAAGAACAACCTATATTAACTCGTTTTCAGAAGTTCAACATTTTTTAAATGGTTTACAAAAAGTATTCTGTTCCACCAAGAAGCCATAAATACTGAATTTTTGGAGTAAGGCATGAAGGCCAGAAACTGTTTTATGTGGTAGGGAGCAAAGCCCACCCACTTCAATGGACAACAAATTAATTACTGCTGTTCCAACAAAACTATTAATTTAAACTGGAAATGTGAATGATACAGAGAACAACTTGAGTTAAGTGGAACACTTAGTCAGACTTTGCAGGCATTTAGCTTTTAGATTGAAGCATATGAGGAAGTACTTTTACAGCAGTCTGTAGAACCGTTAGGACTTAAAGCAGAGAGTGTTTCATGCCGGTGTACAGTCACTACCTGTCCACACACTTTGGCAAACTGTGGAAGCTCAAACGCTGGCAAAAGCTCCTCAGTAGCGATAGTGATCAGGTTTGAAAGGCCCTTCACGGGGCAGGCCCAAATATTTGGCTTGTCTGTCGGTGAGTTTCGTCAGCTTGACACCAAGCTTGTCCAGGTGGGCAGCAGCTACTTCTTCATCCAGCTGCAAATGTCAAGAGAAGAATAGGGTGTTAGATCTGTACTACCAACCTTTTAAACATATCAATGTAATCTGGGTATCTGTCTAGCTGCCAGTTTATTAGGCATCTCCACCAATAACACAAACACCAACATCCAATGTGAGGTATAAATCAGGTACACCAGGCTTTTAGGGTGTTTGTGTTAAATGACAGAATGAACAAAATGAGTGCGCTTTGGGTGTTTGAATTTGGTACGTTAGTTTTGCACCACCACTCCACTGTTCACACGCTGCCCATCAAAATGGGTGTACCCAAACTTATGACCTTAGATTTGAATGCACAAGCTGTATCAAAACCACTGAGCTGCTCTCTGTCTCCGTCTCTCTCTGCATTTTCAATGACCAATTAAGTGAGCAATTTTCAGACGATGCCACATGCCAGATTTGGAACAGTACCAGTATCTCAAAAACTGTAGGATGAGAAACGGCGCAACATTTAGTTCTTATAAGTAAAACTTTGAATGCACCACTTATCATAGCATCTCAAATGAGCTTCAACAAATAAGGACCATGTTTAGAAATATCATTGGTGAAGAACAAGACAGTACATCTTCAAAGAACACAGGACCACCAACAAATGGACAAATGGAAAAATTTCTGGTCAATCAGTGAACATCTCTGGTCAATGTTTAAGATTCTCTATGACCAAGACCAAGTTTCCAAACACCTCAAAAACTATTTTGCTCGCGAAGTCTTAAGAGCAATCTGATTTCAGTTGTCAGTTTTAAAATCTAAAATATTACTGACTATTCATTGCAGCAGGAGTTCTTTTGGATTCATTCAGATGAAAAGATCAGAATTTGGCATTAATGGGTCCATGGAGCCTGTTTGGTATACAGGCTCCATGGAACCATTAATGCCAACATCTTCCTAGCACACATCAAAGACCTTGAAGTCATTGCTTCATCTCTCTTCACACAGTGTATCTACTTTCCAGATGCTTCTAAGATGATAATGCACCATGTCATGAGGCATGCATCACCACTGAATGATTCCAGAATCGTGACCGATTCTCTTTTCTTTACTGGCCTGCAACCTGCCTGGATCTCAACATTACTGAGCATCTTTAGGAGGAGGTGGGAGGGGTTGTTCACACCAAGATCAAGAAGAGTAGCCAATCTGCAGCAACTGCCCAGTACAATCAAATGGTACAACATCTATAGTTCCAGAAGGCAATGGACAGCTTTCACATAACTTATGCTGAAATTGATCCCGAGTCTGAGAGGAGAATGCTGAAGAAGCTTCTCAGGATCATGGACAAAGCCTCCCACCCCATGCACAGCTCCTTGATAAAGCATCGGAGCACACGCAGCAGAGGACTCATCGCCTCTAAATGCAGAACCGAATGCCACAGGAAATCCTTTCTACCTGTGGCAATAAGACTGTATAACCCTTTCTGTTCTGTAGGTGATCTTTTTCAGTTTTTGTCATTCTGTTCCAAATAGGATCTGCGCAATAACACTATTTAATTTGCGAACAGACTAAATGTTCTTGAATGTTAATCTCATCCCCTCATCATCTGCTGCTATTTTACTGCATTTATTTTTTTGCACTATTGATCTGTTGGTGCAGTGCACTAAATCTTACACACAGCAATATCAGTGTTAGTTATTTTGTTACAAAAATGTTCTTGCTGTTGCACTATTGTTATTGTCCATTTTTTAATTCTATTGTCTTGTGATCTTTTATCCTTTCTTGTTGCACTGAGCATGCTAATGACTTAAGAAATTCCTTTGGGATAAAGTTCTATCTTATCTTAGGATCCATGCCCAAATTCATGGTGTCTTGAAGGCCAAAGTAAACACAACACGCTACTGGACAGGCTTACCTAACAAAATCAGCTTTGACTGTGTGACATTAGTAATAGTTCATTCACCATCTTGAATGTGGCAATTCCAGAAGGCAATGGACAGCTTTCACATAATTGATCGCTAATAACAGAAAAGAATATTCTGATTTGAATTGAACTTTAAAATTACCTTCTTTGGCAGGAAGTACACACCAAGCGGGTATTTGCTGGTGTTGGTCCAGAGCTCGATCTGGGCAAGAACCTGATTGGTGAAGGAGTTGCTCATGACGAAGCTGGGGTGACCCATGGCACAACCCAGATTAACAAGACGCCCTTCGGCCAGAACAATCACGTGACGTCCGTTCTTCATACGGTAACGGTCAACCTGGTGGAGAGAAAGGCAATTAGGAAAAGCTCATCCAGTCCCATCTGATTTGACAGGTTTCAAAATTATAACACCACACCTGGAAGAAAAACATTCCAGCTACTGTCCGTGTCACTAATGACTGTAAGACTGTCCCTGCGCCTAATGACTGAGACTGTCTCTGTAACTAATGACTGTAAGTTGCTCTGGATAAGAGTGTCTGCCAAATGCCATAAATGTAAATAGATCTTCAAGTGTATAACAAATACAACTTCAGATTTATAAGTCATTCATGTGTTCAGTATTCATAGCAAATAATTGTATTTTTGCACCACTTTAGTAATCAGCATCATGAAGTTGCAGTCGTTTCCAATGAAACAAATCAAGAAACTTTGTTTAACTGTCCAGTAAATATCTCACAATCAAAATCATTTTCCAACCATGGGGAAGCCATGAGGAAATCATATCAAAAAGCACACATCACAAAGACAACAGAACAGCTGTACAGTAAATATCTTGCTTGTAAAACAAACTATTTTGAGGAAAGATCTTAATTTGGTATTTGGTTTAGTCATAGTTTGCTAAAATATTATAACATTTGAAGGCAAAGCCGTAAAGGAGTCCCTTCAAAAACAACAATGTCACAAAGACACAGAGTGTTTAGACATCGGTGTTTTATTACAGTACTGATCTGGTACCTGGGGTTTAACGTTGATGCGCTCAGCAGCGTTTTCATTCAGCCACTTCATGTCAATCTCACAGTCGAAATGGCCGATGTTGCAAACGATGGCATCGTCCTTCATTTGCTCAAAGTGTCTGCAGGGGGTGCAGGAGGGGATGGAGGGAGGAGAGAAGGGGAGTTGGGAAGGTTATACAGAGAAAGATCTGAGGAATTACACTCAGCATTAAAAGGCATACAGAACAGGACAATAACAAAATATATATTCTGAAATACTTCTCATTCACCAAACGTCTATGTGACCAGTTTGAGAATTTTTCTGTAACAATCCCAGACCGTAATTTGACCTCATTTGAACAAACCCCATCAGTTCAGAGACGTTCCAAAAAAAGCCTATTAGTTCCCACATCTGTACACAATATCTAACAGCAGTCCTATTCCGCCAGCTGCTGTGCTTGGTCATCCATACAATTTATCGCTTAACTGGGACACACACACACACACACACACACACACACACACACACACACACACACACACACACACAGCTATAAAACTTAGACAAATACCATGGTTCCTTCCACCTCTGCTCATAACCCATCTCACACACACACACAAATGTGATCTATGTTTTTCACATTGGGACGTGAATCCGGTAGCCTTTTCTGAATCTAGCGATACATTCGAGCCACATTATGAAGGTCCTGGACTGGTGTGGTTACACGTCGTCTGCAGTTGTGAGGCTGGTCGGATGTACTGCCAAATTCTCTGAAACGTCTTTGGAGACGGCTTATGGTAGAGAAATGAACATTCATTTCACGGGCAACAGCTTTTACTTTAACTTACTTAATTAACTTATTTAATTGCAGGCAGTATGAACCTAAGATATGTTGTGTTTTGTCTTGTCAGCTTCATTTCGTTGGTTAATAGACATCCTTTCCTGTATTTCAGGCCTGCAACACTTTGCAAAAAAGCTGGGACAGTAAAGCATTTACCACTTTGTGATGTTGCCGTTCCTTCTCACAACACTTGAAAGATATTTTGGTACTGAGGATACTAGTAGTATATTTTGGTACTGAGCATTTCAGGTTTGAAGCACAAACTGCTCAAAAAGCTCATGCTGGCTCTGATAGAAAGGTGTCTGAACACAGTGCAGCCCATAAGGGGCTGTGTTGCTGCAGATCAGTCAGAGTGCCCATGCTGACCCCTGTCCACCCCAAAACCTACAATGGACATGGACATCAGAACTGGACCATGGAGCAATGGAAGAAGGTGGCCTGGTCTCGTGAGTCAGGTTTTCTTTTACATCATGTGGACGACCAGGTACGTGGAAGAAATGGCACCAGGATACCAGAAGAGGGCAAGATAGCAGAGATAGATCTGAGCAATTGTCTGCTGGGAAACCTTCAAGTGGTTGTCACTTTGAAGTGAAAGTGAGAGTGAAAATGACCAGTCTGTCATACGTGAACACACCACAGCACACAATTCTTCTCTGCATTTAATCCATTCACCAAGTGAAGCAGCAGGCAGCCAGGAACACAGCACCCGGGGGGGGATGGTACCTTGCTCAGAGGTGCTTAGCAGTCTTGGGAATCAAACCCACATCTTCCTGATTGCAGGGCGAACACCCTAACCACTAGGCCACCAGCTGTCACTCTGACAAGGGCCACCTACCTAAACATCGTTTCAAAAGAAATACAGCTCTTCATGGTATCTGTGTTCCCTAATGGGAGTGGTCTCTTTCAGCAGGATAATGCCACAGTGCTAATTTTCAGGAATAGTTTGAGGAACATAACAGTACAAGGTGTTGTCTTAGCCTCCAAAATGACCAGATCTCAATCAGACTGAGCATCCGTGGGATGTGTCGAACAAACTAGTCCGATGCATGGAGGCCTCACCTCGCAGCTTCCAAGACTTAAACGTATCTGCTGCTAACATCTAATGCCAGATACCACAGGGTGGCATGGGAGGGACCTACACAATAATAGGCAGTTGTATTTTAACGTGTGTGGTGTGAAAGTGTGCATCAGTGAAAGTGCATTTGCGGATGCTGGATTCGGCTAGAAGAGAAAAACACACCTGCCCAGAATAATGTCCTCACAGCCAGTGGTGGTCACAAAGATGTTTCCCTCCTTGCAGGCCTCGTCCATTGTTGTCACCTCATAGCCTGTAAAAGTCCAGGGGATTCAATTAAAATTAACCAAGCATTATGTGCCCGTTTTATGAGTTTTACGAGAAAAACACTAAAGAAACAGAAACCAGGAGTACACAGACACAGGCCAATGCAGATGTCAAGTACATTTCCTGTACATGTCTGCCAGTGCTCATATACAAACATTTACACATTACAAAGGATATAAACATTTCTGCAGGTTTATAAAGGCGGTGAAATGAAAAGAATGCTGACATTCTAGGTCAGCAGCGCAACATCAAACACTAATTTTCTTCCCGAGTACAATACAGACGTCACAAAATATCAGGTTGAAAGTGGTCAGGGCAACATGACCGTATTAATTATCATGATAAATTGTATGATAGATTTCTGACCATATTATAGGTGTAGTTTGTAAAGAGCACTGACCAATTGCATGTTCCTTTACAAAGAAAGTTGGAAATATTCATCAATTCTAAACATTGGTCCAGTATTGATATGTGTTTTAAGCAATTATAAAGTGTAAAGTGGCTATTTTTGTTTGGGATCGGTACCTGCAGTGCCCAGGGAGCAGTGTGTGGGGACGGTAACTTGCTCAAGGGTACCTCAGTGGTGCCACTGGCAGTCCTGGGATTCAAACCCACAAACTTCTGGTTGCAGGGGTTAATCCCTAACCACCAGGACACCAACTGTGAGACAACCATTCATAACGGTTATTGTTTTCAGCACATTCATACAGTCTAAGAAAAACTTAGTTTTTCACTTTTTAATATTTTTGCAAATACTGAAAGGGAGAGAGTACGGTGTTTGAACTGATTGTATCCTCAGGCAAGTATTTGTTTCTGCAGGACCTGGGGGTGAAGTGTGTGGAGACAATGCTTTGCTCAAGGGTACCTCAGTGGTGCCACTGGTAGTCCTGGGATATGAACCCACAACCTTCCGATCGCAGGGGCAACTCCCTAACCACCAGGCCACCAGCTGCTCCAAAGTACTGGGATTCAGACTCACCCCACAAGAGAAAGCGTTAATCCAGCACCTTAGACCACTCGGCCTCACTACTTTTTATACGGATTTAATACAGACATGATTATGCATCCCTGAAAGAAAAAACAAAACAAAACCAAGAATATAAACACACCTTCCATGGCCGCCTGCAGGGCGTTAATAGGGTCGACCTCCGTGACGATGACTCTGGCGCCAAAGCCTCGGAGAGCCTGAACGCAGCCCTTGCCCACATCTCCGTAACCAGCCACCACAGCGACCTTACCGGCGATCATCACATCCGTCGCCCTCTTAATGCCATCGATCAGAGACTCCCGGCAGCCGTACAGGTTATCAAACTTACTCTGCGGACACAAGCGGAGATCACATGAGACTCACACGAATACTCCTGCTAGAATATTTCTATCGACAAGATGATACAATATAGATAACAAGTACATAAATATTAAAGTTCATAAATATGGGAAAAATAAAATATCTGGAGCTGCTTTTGTGCCATTTCTATAGGTTTCCTGATTACTAGAATAAGACTTTTACTGATCCCAGAGATTAAGACTGCACAGACACACAGAGAACACAAGAACAATATAAAACACAAATACAAGTCAAAATAAAATTCTCCAGAAAATACTCAGAAAGTACTAAATACACTATGCTATGTATAAAAATCACTATATGGATCATATTTAATGCTGCCAAGTGCAAGTTGCATGGAACGGGTGGTAGTAGCTTAGTGGGTAAAATACTTGCCCGTGAACCTAATGGCCAAAGTCGCAGGTTCGAAGCAGAACTCATTTTGCAAATTTTCCAATAATTACCTTTTTAAAGCTATGTTTAAGACATTCCCCCAAACATGCACAAAACTAGCGCTAAACTGCAAAAGCTCATAGATCCGTTCCCCCATAATGAATGAGAAGCTGCTGCAGGTATCTGAGCTACACAGCGACAAGCAAAAGTATGTTTGTTGTTTTTTTTTTTTTAACTTTGTCTCCTTCTAGTTCTTTGTTTCCTTCTGACTACTATTTCTTTATTCACCCTCTTAAATTCTCATCCACTAGTGCAGCAATAGTGCTGAAATAATAATAATAATATAAAATAAAGTCATGATGATGATAATATTTATAGCGCCCTTTTATACAGGTAGCAGCTTAAAGTGCTTTACAGACAGTTTTTAATGTTTTGTGATAAAAGACGTGTAGTTTAGGGATTTTCTTCTATTACCATTAAATAGAAAGGGTCTGTATCAACCAAGGCAGTAATCGATTGATAAATTAAAGAACTACATGAAATTTAATTAAAAAAATAAGAAACAAACAAACTGAAGTCTTGATTGAGGTGCGCAGGTGTTTTAAGACCATTTAGAGCTTTAAAGTCTATCAGAAATATTACAGGCAGCCAGAGCGTTTTTTAGAGCGGGATGATGGGAGCCTCTTTCTTGTGCTTGTTAGGATCAAAAACTAAAATTAATTCATAAGTAATCATAATGAAAAAGAAATGTTTTTTCCCCCTTTCGCTACCAGCGTGAATGCACGTGACTGTTGCTGTCAATCTTGGTAATGTTTGGAAAAATTACAAATGACTGAATAAAGTTATTAAATAAAGTATTAAATACTACTAATAAAGAACTTCATAATAACTTCCGTTTTACAATAACTTCGACAACTGTCTTTTCATTAAATACCTTTTAAATATGTCCTCCAGTATTCAGGATAGTGGATCAGAATCTTATCAACTAAGATTCTGCACTAAGATCCAGTACAGACGGCTAAAAGGAAAGGTTTTGTACACCAGCAACAAGTCTAAAGCCAAGCAAAGAAAAATGCTGCTCTAGACTGAAAACCTGACTGGAACTTCTACTAGATACACATTTAATTGTTTAAAAACAACTTTTTCTAAAACCTGGAGATCTCTTTATTTTGAGATCATGTGTCAGGTTCCATGTAAAGATCAAATTTCTTCTTGAAGAATCCATCTGTATTTGCAGACAGTTATCATTCAGATGGCAACACCATACAATATCTTGATTAAAATGAGGCTGTGGATTGGCTGAAATGTCTCTACCCTGTAGATTCAAATTTAATGAGGCTTTAAATTAAATTTAGATGTGAAAAGGACATTCCAGTCTTGTCGACTTGTTTGAACCTCAACCATTTTAATCTTATTTATTAGTAAGAAATGAACTATATGACTAAACAGAAAAAGAACGGACACAGCAGGTTGTGTCCTATTTAACCATGCTGGGGTGCTGGTTAATTAGTATATTCCAGTGGAGGAGAGAACATTTCCCACCCTCTCCACTAGAGGGGCTGTCATTATTAGTCTCTCAAAAAACCAGACAGATAAGGCAAGCTTTGGTCAGTGATTAGAACCAATGTGGCGACTATAGAGTGTGTCGGAAGAAGGATGCTGCGGCTGGAGCTGCAGGGAAGAGGAGAACAGGAAGGTCCACGAGGTTTATGGATGTGGTGAGAGAGGACATGCAGGCAGATGGTGTGAGAAAGGAAGATGCAGAGGACAGAAGGAAATGAAGACTGTTGATCTGCTGTGACAACCCCTAATCGGGAACAGTCCAAAATGGAATATGATAATGACTACTGGGTCTTTGTGTTTTTACCACATGAGGCATTGTTCTTGGTTTTCTGTATTTGGCCTGGTCTTTGGTTGAACTCGAGTGCAACTTCATGAAAAAGATTGATAATACCGGATTTATTTTGAGATTTGCATGTACCTTGGTAACTGAGTCATTGACATTGATGGCAGGAATTTTAAGATCACCCTTCTTCAGCATCTTGTAGAGATTGTGAACACCTGTGGTGGTCTCCTCAGAGACACCCTTGATTCCTGAAAAATAAATAAATACATAAATTCAATAATTGGTAAAATGCTGCCATCTAGTGGCAATAAAGAACAACCCCTAAACAAAGTGCCCCAATAAAGTAAACTTACCGCATTATAAAAACACACAAACATACCTAATTAATAAGAAACTTCAGGAGCACAATTCCACCAGGAAGCCAATTGTTCAATTGTGTGTATTTATGTAGTACAGGCATTATTAGCAGTACTGGTACATTTTATTACATATTTCCCACTTAAAAACACAAAAACACCTTAAAACTCAGTTCAGAATCAGAAAACTTTACTGGGGCCGCACAGAAAGACAGAATAAAAATATTTTATTGATTCTGAAAAGACCTTTTGTTTTGAAAAAATGCTTGTCTTGGTCACGTGATACAGTGCATAAAAATTTAGCCCACAAGCTAGCAAAAATGAGTAAAAAACAAACGCATTGTTTTTAGTTGTATCTGTATTGGTCTGTTAAAATATTGTTTTACATGAAACTGGTCCTTGGCGCAAAAAAGGTTGGGTGCTGCGGCTTTAGATAACTTACTGCTAAGAAATTGACAACTAACAAACAGTGGTTTGGAATTTTTCTATATATACCGAGTATATTAGAGAGCAGTAGTAGATCAGTGACATAAGTAGTGAGAATTTACATGTTATCACTATTTCATGTAATAATAAAATATTGCACATAACGATTTAGCACGAAATAATAAATTGCCCATGGCAAGACTATTGTGCATGATTATTTTTTTTTTTTAGAATTTTGCTCTTTAGAAAGAAAAAAACTGTTAACCTCTAAGAAAAGCTCATATGAGGAGGCAGAGAAAAAAACCCCAAAACTTTAGGCCAGTCTGGGCCTAAAAATAAGCTCTAAAAGTACAAGAACCACCTTACCTGCCAACAGTTTGGGGTATTTCTGGTGTACAAGGTTGGTCAGATCTCCTCCATCATCCAGGATCATATTGAGGGGCTGACCGTCCTTGAAGTAGATGGTCTGCTCGATGCACCACACATACTCCTCATCGGTCTCACCTTTCCAAGCATACACTAAAACACACAAGGTGAAGACCATTCACTACTGATTAGTATAAAGAATTGCGGCAGGCACCAGGATATTTGAGACACAGTAAGATTCTGCTGCAGTGTTTAAAATAAACCATGAGGTGTCAGAAGTGGCACCAGGTGTTCCGATCACCAGGACCCTGAGTCCAGTCATCCACAACCTTGAGTCCAAAGAGAGCATCACTCGATGTATAGAAGAAGTGTCTTGTTTTGACTAGGTTTGCAAACATGTAAGGAATGTATATTTACATCATTTGGCAGATGCTTTTATCTAAAGCTACATACAATTTTTGCTTATTACAGATGCAGGTGAATCTGGTATGAGTCGTGTAGTGGACCAACATGCTCTGATTTCGTTTGAGCATATTTGTTTATGTAGTGGCTCACACCTCCATATAGCATATAAAGGTGCCTTTAGATGACGCGGAGCACTGAGACTTGTTCAGACTGACTGAGATTTATTGCAGGACCTCAACATATTATCAACTTTCACCCATCAACTACGCTGCGGTGGCAAACGCTTATATAGAAATGTGCACTGTAAATAAACAATGATTACATATTATTATTGGCTTGTAATTGCTGTAATTTGTAAACAAGACAATTTTTATATTTTGAAAACTACACACATTTAATTACATTTATCATGGATGTTACAGAGCCAGAGTCCCACACTCAGCTGAACAGGGAAACTTCAGAACTTCACCTGACTGAAGCCAACAGATGACAGAACTTAACCAGTATACACATACCCGCCCAGACACAGACACAGACACAGACTCTACCTGGCACACCGGTCTTGGCGATGGCAGCTGCAGCGTGATCCTGGGTGGAGAAGATGTTACAGCTGGACCACTGGACCTGGAGTGGGAGAGGGAGAGAGAATTAATACAGTAAAGTCCCATCTGCTGCACACTGAAAGTTCACACAGTTCTTTACAGGATTTCCAAGAATCTCTCACTGAGAAGATGCACAGCTGCTTTCAGCTCTTAACTGCAGTCGGGCCCAGAGTTCCTGATAAAACTCGGCCTTGAAATTCCAGCTCCACAGAGGAAATAAAGGAAGATGTATGGAGAAATTCTACTAATTCTGTTAAAAAAAATAAATAAAGATTTGGAAAAAAAATTAATAAAAGTAATTCAGAGAGGGTTTGGTGTGAAACACTCGGTTCTAGAGTTAACAATAGAAGTCAGGGCTCCAGATTAACTGAGTGGTGCTTCCACCTCATACAGCACTCTGTAAAACTCCTGAGGTCCTATGCAAACAGTCTGAAGTCTTTTATATCAGCAGTGGGTTTCTTTCTACCAGCAAAAACACAATAGAACATAAAAACAAGATCCCTTGGCCACATTAAATGGTCATTATATCATGTTCATTATCAATCAAGTAAAGTGAGTGAAAAACATTCTCATTCTAAAATATAGTAAACGTGAAATATCGTTGATATAGTCATCTGGCACCAAGTATATGGAGAGTTATTATGGGTGGGGGTGGGAGGCTGGGTATGATGGGGGTGGGATTTACTTTGTACTTGTATTTTGTGATCACAAGCTCAGTATTAACCTAATTAGAAAGCAATGACGGATTTAGACTCTTTGGGTCTTTAAATCTCACCGAACCCACTGAACCTGTCTCACCTCGGCTCCGAGGGCAGTGAGGGTCTCGATGAGCACGGCCGTCTGGAGGGTCATGTGCAGGCAGCCGGCGATGCGTGCTCCTTTCAGCGGCTTCGACGAGCCGTACAGCTCCCTCATCTTCATCAGCCCCGGCATTTCATTCTCAGCAATATCAATCGCCTTACGCCCCCACTCGGCCAGGCTGATGTCAGCTGGACACACAGACACACAGACGGACAGACACACAGACGGACAGACACACAGACGGACAGACCAGGTGACTGTCAGTGAAAGATC